>JAWLRI010000329.1:94255-117689 GCA_034781795.1 Crypturellus tataupa
TCCCTTCCCTTCCCTTCCCTTCCCTTCCCTTCCCTTCCCTTCCCTTCCCTTCCCTTCCCTTCCCTTCCCTTCCCCTTACTCTCTGACTCTTTCTCTAGTTTCTTCTCTCTCTCTTGTTGATATGACAGGAGATACTACAATCACTTCAAGAAATTCTTAAACAAAATATTAAAATCAGTGTTTCTCAGAACCTCATAAATTTGAGAATTCCATAGTTTGGGGTGCGATATAAAGAAGAAATAAAGAGGATTTACTCTGCTCTCAGATCTTCTAGACCTTTACTGCTTTAAAGATCATTTGTAATGCCTGTGCCATTTCATATCATAAAAGATTTAGGGACATTATAGAGAAAGGGCATTCAGAGAATTATATGATACAATAATGAGAGAAAATTGATTAGATAATGCTAAGATTTAATAAGCTTCCTTTTAAAATGATAAATATTTCTAAACTTATGTAAAAATACCGTCAAATATCTATTGAGGGTTGTACCCGGATGTTACCCAAACTATTCAGCTCCTCTGTATTGAGGGTACAGACGAAGCAAAAGTACACTGCTGCTAATGCAGGATTTACATTTAGTGAAACGTTTATTGCTAAGAACGAATATGAATTGCAACCCTTAAAATATATTATATTTGGTGCCTGGGAGGAGGAAGCAATGAATTACTCACATATAATTTTTGAAGTATTAATGCTAGAGCAGCTGCCAAATTGCAGCAGTACTAAGTAAGAACACAAATATTTTTAAGTCTTCCCGAGGCACAGAACTCCAATACACATTTTTTTTCTGAAAGATCATCAGACATATCTGAAGTACTGTTTCGTGTGCAAATATTTCATATGCAGCATATACACATAATCAGTAAGAAATTTTCCTTTTAAGACTCCCATAAATGATTTCTGGCCAGAAATGCTGATATGAAAGTTCCATTTAATTTTGAGAGGGTTGGACCACGGAGTTTAATAGCATCACATCACTTGTTAGTAGGTCAGTAATAAGCATAGAAAAAAAATAATAAACGAACCATCCACCATCATTTACTACTAAAAGAAATGTGACTAACTTCAGTATTTTAATGTTCAATTGATAAATTAGATATCACGTGTTATATCCATGCTGCATAAAACTTATACCAAATAATATTTGCAGATCTATTTCATGTAGTCAGCAAACTACTATTTCATTTAATAATACTTTAATAATAAAATGTACCCAGCATCTGAATGTTGGGTAAACACTATATTTGCTACAGAAGTGAATACAATTAGATTAGAGAAAAGCATCATAATATTAGGCTTAATTTGACCTTTACACACAGCTTCTAATTAGATTACATAAAGCGGCATAATATTAGACTTACTTTGACCTTTACATATAACCTCTAATAATTCCAGTAAATATATTTTGCTTCACTATATCTAAACTAGATAATTATTTTCCAATAAGTTGTTTTATCTCTTTTTTCTTCAAAAATAATTGTTACATACAAAATTATTCTTGTTTGTAGTGTTTTGCACCTTTTTGCAAGATCACCTATTTTTCTTCTTGATTAATTTTAAATTTCACCAGCTACATATGAGAAAATCGACAACTGCATTCAATCTATCCATACCTTCCTTCATTTGGGATTTAGATTCCTAACACTTCCTACTAAAACAATCAAATCCAAATATATTTGGGAGTATCTAGAGACAATCCTACAGTGTTCTCAGGGATATCTCTGCTTAGTTAAGATGCTGCATGGATGCCTAATTTTATCAGCTCTGGAAGTGCTCAGAACAACTCCTTGGAGCTCTTACACTGCATTCTGCTGCAGTTCAGATTTATGCAGACAGTTGACTGAACTCCACCTCAGTACTCTGGTTATGCAGATTATATCAGGAATACAGGTCTACTGTAATATTAGTGCCACTTTTTGCAGGGTAGTCAAGGCCACTACCACAAACATCTCTGCAGAGAGCTAGAGAGACTGTATTGTCATGCACAGAAAAATGAATGACCTAATGAAGACTTTGACGGAAAGCTACCTAACTTAGCCTGACTGGGCAGTTTACTTTCAAGTTTCCAGAGAAACTTTTCTATCTATTCTTTCCCTAGTTCACTTAGGCTACATTTATATCATCTTTAGCAGCTGTGCTTAATACATTACACCTTCCTTGACAAGCAGTCAGTTTAGTAAAGTCCATTTGTATGCAATTCTGCAGAGTCATGAGACGTTTTGGGATGGACAGATGCATTCCTGCACAAGCATCGTTCCATTACTTTGTGTATGTTCTGTATATGTTTCAACAACACAGCAAATCCATATTGGATTTGTCTACCTCACACCCACTTTTTGAAAGGCATGTCCATAGCTCCATTCTGCTTCTGTTTTGCGCTCATTGCACAGAGATGGCTGTTCTTTGCTGCTCCCTCTACAAATTTGTACCAGAAAGAATCACAGCTCATTATGCTTATGGGAGGCATCCAGGAAATCTGAAATAATGTGCCTGGACTTGGCATTACAGACTTCTCTCTCAATGGAGACTTCGGTACAGGTGCAACCTTTTACTTTTCCCTTCATGTGTCAGCTAGGTCGCAGCTATCATCAAACAGTGCTTGTGAAATGCTTGCATCACTGTTTCTGCTGTGTCTGCCTCGTTTTGTTAAGCTATAGGAGAAGCCTTCATTTCAGTATCCATATACCAGAGCAGAGTCCTCAAAACCACTTTCAGCCCAGCTCTGCTATGGGCAATAGGCCTTTGTTTATGGCACATTCTATCTTTTTATTATACAAATAAATACTTGGAGTTAGGGACATATTCTGAATATTATTGTTAACTTTCCACTGTATCTTCTGGGTGAGTGATCCTAGAAACATAGAATCCTTAAGGTTGGAAAGAACCTTTAGAGATCATCTAGTCCAATACGCCTGCACACACTTTCTTTCTTGAATTTTGATTGATATAAATCCTATTCTGTGACCTAAACTGTTCTCTGAGAAACAAATATTGATACAGGCCTATGGTTTCTGAAAGAATGGAAGAAATTGCTTAATGCTGTTTTACCTCATAGTAGTGGTGTCTGTATATGTAAATGTGTTTCTGTAGTTTGTGCAAGTAGAAATATAACATTTTTATCAAGGAACTATTCTTAGAAGTTGATTTTGTACGGCTGCTCCTAATAACATAGGGTTACTTATACAGACTTCTTTACATATTTGTATGCTTACATATGCAGATTAATGCAAATATCCATATCCATCTAAATATGGTTCCATATAAATTTGAGGAGTAAGAAGTATGTTCTAAACAAAAGATTAAAATATATGTATATATATGTATATGCATATGTGGATTAGGGATTAAAATTCTATTTGAAGTCTTAAGAAAAATGCTCTCATAAAAAGATCCTAACATTATTCATCCTGAAGAATTTGCTACTCATTGACAGAAAAAAAAAAATAAGTATAGTTACAAGACAAAAAACTCATAGCACAAAAGAACTGCAAAACCAACAATATAGCCATGCAAGATTAGGTTAATTGAGATATCTCTTGGTTATGAGACAAGAAGTGACATATAAAGAATATAGGAAATAAAGGTCCTATCTAGATAATGATAATTTTACTTTACAGTTGCACACTGAATTCTATTCTGACACGATTCCGAAGAATAATCATATTATCTTGTGGAGAAATCATAATATGTAAGTACTATGTACATGCAAATATATGATCATCATGGACCTCTTTTGACTTTTTAGATTACAGTTTTGATTCTTTCCCCAAAATTTATACAAATATTTGTGATGTCCATTCCTAAATGAAACCTTTTATTTTCACCTGAAATTGATTTCTCTTTTTTGTTTCTTGTCTTTGTCTCTTATAATGAGCTCTTTTATTAAAAAAAAAAAGAAATTGTTTGCATCTGCAATGATAGGAATTTTCATCCTGTGGAAACTTCGGTATATCTGTCATTTTTTAATTACAAATATGAATGAAGAATGTGAAAAGTGAATTTATAACAACAACAATATTTTGAGAATACACCAGAAAGAACATTTTCTATCATTTATAGGCCAGCAACTTATATCTATCAAACTAGCTTGGGGAACGGGGACCATCTTGTTTTCAGGCAGACATCCAGTAAGGTAGAGAGCCAAGAAACTGACTGAGGAGACATTCATGATGCCTAGGTTATCCATGGAACCATGGCATTCCTCTATCCCACCAGTTGTACTATAAGTTAGCCAGAGCTCCAAGGCACTTGGACAGCCAACACCCAAACAGTTGGGATTTCAGGGAGCCAGAGAATCCACGTGCCAGTCATTTGACCAGTATGTGAGTTGACAGAAAACCAGACATTCCTGCAAGCTTCCAACCTACCCATCTGCTTTGTTTTTTTTTTTTTTTTCCCCGAAAGTTTCAGTTAATTGTCAAGTTCTAGGGAAAAAGTTGAAGTGAATCAAATTAATTATTTTCCAGAGAAGAACTACTGATTGCAAAGTTTTGCTCACTTCAGAATAAATACCAGGAAAGTAGAGGTAAACTTTTGAATTATTGCAAAAAATCTCATACAAGTTCTACAGTACAGATTATATACTGGAGCATGCCACAGTGCGGTCAGAATACTCTGGGTATTCCCACAAGTGTTTTCTTAAGGATGTTTTCATACTGGCATAAAATACAACAGTCCTTATAAAGTTACAAACTAGTACTTTTACCTAAAATTCTTTAATAGCCCCAGAGACTAGAATGTAAGAGTGAGACCTACTGAGACAGTGATTCAAATCTGTGGCTCAACAAAGTGTCTAGACCTTGCAATATATTTATCCTTAGAAATTATTCAGGACACTCCGTCTTGAATTTTATAAACGTTAAGTTCCCTTTAAAAATACATTGGTGTAATATATATGTATATATTTTGGAAATTTTTAGTTTCATTTAGAATGAAGGGACAAATGGTTCCTGAAGTGTTATTACTTTAGAACTACTTCTTTCTCCTCATTTTGACACATCTGGGGCATGCAATTATTTACAAAGGTCATTTTCCACATAAAAAAAAGTAAAGGACAGTGACCAGAAGGCAGCATTTAGGCTGTGAATATACCATGACATTTTAATCAATGAGAAAAGCCCAGTGTCAAGAACCAGCTTATTTCAGGGGTGACAAAGACATATTTCACCAGATACTTGTAAATTTGCCCAAGGCACAGAGAGGTCCGAGTTCCAGTGCAGCAGAAAAAAAATATACAGGTTCAAATACATATATCTACATATATAGTCATAAAAACTGAGAATCTCATCTTTAGATGTTCAGTTTATAATTTGCTTGAAGAGCATCCACAGAGTAACAGTCAACATGCATCTGTGGCTTATGCCTCGTGAGCCTAGGTTCTTTCTTTATCTGGGACTCCTAAAAATGATACTCTCCTCTTTATTTCTCCATAAATCTCTAAGACTAGGTCAACAGAAGGGATTTAGTTTACCCATCTAAATGACACACTATGGGCACATAGGTCCCAAATTAAAATTCTCAAAAATGCACAGTGTTCCTAATTATTTATGGAAGCATTTACAAATAATGGCATTTGGGAAGGCTTACAATTTTCAGGATGCATTAAATAGTTTAGTTTTTCAACTCTATCATTATCCACCATCTAGATACTTTTTCACCTCATTTGTCTCTTGGGCAATTTTTTTTATCTATTTTTTAGAAAATTTTTATCTAATAAGGTTACTTTGTATTACAGGAAAAGTATAGAACAGATTGAACTCAGCACTTAACTCAGAGACATGGAGGGGTGCAATTTTTTTTATCTTTAGGCTTGAGCTGGTCAGCATTAGGCCACGTGAGTAATGATATCTATTCCACAAGGTTGCAGAGGTGTAGGAGAATGGAGGAGGATACCATCAGTCCCACTAAGAGTAAGGTACTTTTATACCAGTTTTAACAAATATAAAACATGTGTTGCTTTTCTTCTAATAGAATTTGGTCCATATGTTCCATACGTGACCTAATCAACAGGACATCATGATTTCTATATCAAGTCTTACTTAGAAATCTTTTTTTTTTTTTTTTTAATGTAAGTAAACAGTGAGCCTGAGGAATGTAATTTTATTTTCAATTGTTTTTCTTATATATTTAAACAACTACTTCAGAATTACTTTTGCTTCCACTGCCACTGACAGTCTCGTAACTTTTGATTGATTTACAAAAGCTTTATTGGCAAATTAATTAAGACCTGTGCTTAATATCCTGAGTCTTGCGATTCACAGAAATAGAATTAGAATCAGTTTAGCACTGTGTGATAAGACTTTGATTTATCACGAACCACTTGACATCTTTTGACATACTATGTTAATTAATTTACACTTCTAAAATATCATACTCACTTTTGAATTATCCTCTCAAATATTTTGTTTTGTTAAATTTAAATTTTTAAATACAGGGAAATTTCAAGGAAAATTGCAGTGTTTGTGAAAGAATAAGCAGACATATTAATTAGCCTAAATACTTAAGGCAAGCTCCAGATGCAAGTAAAATCAGTCTCAATATATTGTATTGTTTGATATATTCAGTATTGATTAATGGTATGAATATACTGTTAAATTAGTGTTGTAAAGGTTTCATCTTGAGAAGTAGACTGATATGATGGGTTTATGCCTTATATTGTATTATATAACCAATAGGATTCCTGATGCTTATTTGAATTTACAGTATCTGGCAAGACTTAGATTGCTAAGAACCTACAAAAGTCAGAATGATCATTCTATTACTAATATTCTTTGTTACTAATATTGGCAAAGGAGTTATGTATTCCCTTCTCCATCATCTGCTCCCTTTTAGGATTTATTTTATTTTTAATTTATGCACCTGCTCCAATTTATGATCCAAAGGCATGAACCCTTCCTGTGAAATTATATATCTTACCTAGATCAATATAAAAAGAGATTTAGCTGAATGAGGTGCAATAGCAGGTAAGACAAACTATCTCAGTCTTTAACTGAAATTTTGAAAATCCTTCTTTAGCTGTTAGTTACTTTGAGTATATTTCACAGATACTTCACTGCCTGACTTTACAGGTTTCCAGGGCCCATCTGTGTCCTAAAATGTCATGCTTCAGTTTTAACCAGGTCAACCACTCAGCACTCAAGTCTACCTGAGATCTAAAAATTAGACTACCAGGGTCCTCTGGAAGCCACTGGAAACAACTATGGGGAGTTGGGAATTGCCATAGATCCAAAAATGCAAGATTGGGTTATGCTGGCAGTTCCGTATGATCTGTGCTTCATTAAACTGAAAGAAAATACTATATAACTTTATTAGCCTTGAAGCTTGTTCATAATAGCTCTTAGATTACAAATAAGACATCTTAATATTACTGAGTAGAACTATTAACTTTAGCTACATATTCATCCTTTAATATTTCCAAGAACTCTTTTGCAGAGATACCAAGAATTCACAAGTGAAATTTACTATTCAAGTTATGAATCTCTTACTTTTCTTACTTTTCTACTCCACTCAACAATAATTAATGAACCATAATCTATTTACCTGATTATTATTGCCTCACATCCAATGAGATAAGTTGACACATGCACGAGCATAAATTTTTCCTGTAAATGTAATACTAACATTCGTCTACAACATTGCCCTTTAGCAATATATTCAATATATTTTTAGAAACTTGATAAGAACACAAACAGACATAGACTTTTTTTTGTTATATTACAAATTTATTGCTCCATCACTGTAGGTCTTTCTTTTCCCATGTGGCAAGAAATTAAATTTACTATCACAAAATATTACCTAATAGCCTACTATATTACAGAAATTATACATCAACTGGTAACTAAATACAAAGAACATATATCCAGACTCCACACCTTCAGCCTTCCCCAGAAGTATCATCAAACCAAAGTGTTTTATAGAATAACCAGAAGATCCAGAAATTGCAGGTGTTTTCCTTTTTCCTTCTGTTTTCACAAATCTACGTTTAAAAGCTATACTTAACCTATAAATAAGACATTGAGTTTAGAGTACATTTTAACTTTGATTTATATTTCTATTTAAATATATGAATTGTTCTTTTGCTAGGCATAACAAAATTTGTTTATAAGATTGCGCTTTATACCAGGGAAAAGGACAAGACGATGATTTTATCTTGTTACAAAAACAGAAGAAGAAAAGTTTACCAATTTCAGGTAGGGAACCAATATTTTTGCAGTCTAGGTTATAACTGTTAACATGTCTTGTTTCTTTATGTTTGTTTTGTCAGCTCAAAGTCATTTAAGCAAATGTAAACCCTGTGAAGGCACAATACAATTTAACTCCTTAATGTGTCAGTTCACAGAGATCTCAGTATGCACAGTGATTACAACAAAAGATGATTTAATTTGGTTTAGATTCCTTACATTATTTTAAGTCTAAGAGAGACTCTTTAGAAAACTAATCCATTCTCCTTATCACAAAATTTAAGTTAATCTTGACAAGTATTTGTCTCCTCCACTTAAAACAGATTACCCTTAGGGGTAGAAGGTTTATTTGGCAAGCTTTCTAGTCTTTCATTACCTATACCTTCAGAAAATATTTTCTAATATCTCCCATTTGAGAGAATTAATCTTTTTTGTTGCAGTTTAAACCCATTACATCTTCTCAATTTCTTTGAAAAAAGTATCCTATGTTCCTGAAATCTTTTATCTTCTTTCTATTCTGTTTTTCTTGCAGGTTATAGCCTCAAGACCTTCAGTCAGTGTTTCTGTTCTTCTGGTTTGCACTCTCATCAACTAGTGACTACCCATTATAAAGCCTAAATTAAAAAGCTTGACACACTATTCACCAATGCTGAACTGCAATAAAGATATTTCATCTTGTGGGCCACAAGAAATAATTTAAAGATATGTCAACTTCCTCTCTTTATTTTTTCTTTCTTTTTAACGACATAATGATATTGTTGACTCATGTTCACCTTAGGATCCTCTTTAGCTCAGAAATTTTATCTAGAGAGCTTGCCATTGCCCTATTTAAATGCATCTAATTCCTTCAAACACAACTCCGATTTGTCAAGATAATTCTGAATTTAATTCCTGTCCTCCAAGACACTTGCACTCTCTCCTCAGCTTGGTATCATATACAAATATATCAGGCTAATACTCTATCCCAAGAACCAGGCTAACCCTACTGAAATTTATTTACATTTACATTATTAATAGAGCATATTTACATTATTTATACAGCATATTTAATCAAATTTCCTTCTTGTCTTGAAAATATTAGATGATCCATGCATAGATTCTAGCTAAAGAATATCACACCTTCCATAATTCTATATAAATATTAGAAAAGGACCTACAAAGGACTTTTTATTCCTCTTTATCAAGTGTGATATCATTTGATTCTGCTTGTCTTCCCAGTTTGAATATTCACAATTAATAGACATGAAGATATTGTCTATGCCAGTACCTGGTTATTATCATAGCTATATGATAGCAATATGCAAGGAAATATGGCAGTCTTATTTCTCTGTTTTCACTTTCACTGCAATCATCTTTTTTTCCACTTCTTGATATTGTTATAGTTGAACTAGAAAATGATTATGACATCAGTGAACTAAATACAAACTAAATATGAAAATGCTATAATTCACTCAAGTTGGAGTACCCAAAACTTTATCTTCTATATCCCCACCCCAGTTCATAGATCCATGAGTCCAGCCAGCTGAAGGATCAGTCACAGTGCCAACAGTGCACTACACTTTCTTCACCAAGCAGGCATCACAGTACGAAAAATGGTGTAGCTTACTTCATGTTAACATTATTGTGATATTATCAGTAAATAGGTAAAGCCCACAAGACTTGTGCAAGAATTTGAACCAAAGCCTTTAAATGAATATTAAATGGTTAGCGCACATTGACTGCTTCTCCTTTTATACTTTCTCTTTATAGCAGATGTCCAGAAAACGAATTCTTGAACAGCAATTGCAATAGCAGTAGCAATTGCCAACAGGATTCTTGAGACTGTAATCACACTATTTTCTGTTATTATATATTTCTTTATATATTTCATAACACCTCTATGATAAATCCTTAATTTTCATATCTATGAACTATTTTAATCCTTGGGTTTGATTAATAGCACAAGTTAGGATGAGTTCAGTTCACTGTTGTTCTTTCAAAGGTGAACTATACTTTTCTGAGTTAAAAACACACACACACACACACACACACACACAAAATGGAAATAAAGACACAGTATAGTAGTAGAGGATGGTGACTGGCATTTGCTATGTCCAAAGAGAGTCATTTCATTGTAGTGTTGAAAATTAACTCTTACTCTGAAAAGTATTATCTACGCATCATACTGAAAGGATTACATCACATTGTTCTTGTTAAAAGAAATGAAATAACATAGTATATGGTGCACCCGTGTAGATTATGAAAGATTTTAACTAGAGAAGATGAGAGAAATCTTTTATTATAATTTAGGTCAGATGAAATTCAATAATCAGAGTATGTTGCTCACTCTTTCTTGTAAATCATGATTAGGCAATTGTTTGAGTTTAATGTGTATTATTTATTTATGAGTTCCTCTCCCTTTCTTTAGCAAGTATTCTAGAAGGAATAGATTTCTTCTCTACACAGAATACATACCCCACAGTATATTTAATACAGTGCAATTCAATTAACAGACTTCTAATTCTGGTAGCAAAGTTCTTACACAGCTGTAATTACAATGAATGCACAGGGGATACAGTTTCCAGTCATAGAGGTGGTATTAAAGACTACATTAAATTGGTAGAAGATGTAATCACTTTGTTAAGGGTACTTCAAAAACACCAACATTTTGACTTGAATGTACTGAATACTAACATCTGTTATTCTTCAAAGCTTTCCCTGACGCATATCTCCATGAGTCTATCTCCACAGTAGTCCATGTACCAAAGCACCTGTGTGCAGTGATGTGTGTATACATCCATGTCAGCTTGGCTGTAGAAAAATAATGGTTGTCCTTTACAGAAGGAAAATATAAAATAATCTAGACAGTAATTGTACTACTTTTCCGGGACATATAGAATGGTATTTGACTGTATGCTCTTTTTTATCTGTTGATTTGCAACTTTGTATTTAATTCTGTAAACCAGGATCTCTGAAATTCAGTGAGGTTCAAAAGGGTACATGAAGGAAGGGTACATGACTAATTCATTGTGATTTTATAACTCTCCTTATATATCTGAATCTCAGTCCCACTAAAGAGATTCTGTTTTCAGGAAAAACTTTTTTAAAATTGTAGTTATCAAATCTATTTTCACCCCTCTGAAAATGGAGATGTGCACAACTAATAAGATCCTAAGTATGTGATCAGGTTAATACATATTATTATACAGATATAATTTGTAAGTAAACTTGACTCAAAATTTAGGCATACTAAGTTATTTAACTTTGCTTACTCATTATGCTACAGCTGTGAGTTAAAGTGAGAGCTTTCATTGAATGTATGTATAAGATTTAACTTGCAGTAAATATCCTGAATAACTTTGAAAATCTCTGCACGTTTGACAGTACCTGGCATATACTTGAATATTGTTATTGTCATTATTTTAGTCAAGAAGCGAAAATATCGTAAGTCAAAGTAAGTGGATTATTTTCACATAAGGTATATTTACTTTGCATAATTATTCATTCTGTATAGACTATTTAAAGCCTTGATTTAACTTTGCTACTGCTAAAAGCAACAAGCAACACATTAGCATGAGAGTAATGTAAGTTAAGAAGACACTAATGTTTTAGATTTTTCTTGTCACAGTTTCATAACTAAAAATGATACTTTTAACCTTCAAATAAGATAGAGGAGAGATACCAAGAAACAGAAGGAGATATGTAACATTGGAAGTAGAGGAATATTCCTGCTCAAGGGGCTCTCTCATTCCTAATTTCTCTCACTCCAATTTGAAAGCATTAATCCTGCTCATTTGTAAATTTGTTTTCAGTCATGAAATTTCCAGTGGGAAAGTTAGTGGAAAACACGAATGAACCCTTTTCTAAAGAGAAGTAATGTGTACTTGTAGACTTCTTATATAAATTCTAATCTTTATTTTTTCAGTAGAAATAAGTGCTTTCAAGTATCCTTCTCTGTCCTGTTAGTCTTTTTTTTTTTTTTTTTTTCATATTTGCTTGGTGTTTTGTGATTGGTTTATTTTTTTCATAATACTTTATTATTCTTGTATTAATGTCTTCTGCTTTTTCCTTCATACAGCTATTTAATCTTGAATAATTTGAGAAAATAATCATAGGTCTCTAGATACTGATTCTGGCATTTCGTCTTTCTGGTAGCTGTCAGGTTACAAAATATAAAGTTCCTATGGGGGCTGTTTTAAAAAAATCACATAGTTCAGTTATTCAGTTCCACAGAGGAAAAATTGCAATGTGTTAATACTTTCCTATGGCGAATTTTATATTTTGACATTAGCACACATTAAGACTGCAGCTTTTAGAAAACTGGCAAATTAAAGGAGAGCACCAGATGGAGTGCTCAGGTAACATACTGAAATCAATATAGTTTGTTAATACAAAAGGGTTTGGGTAGGCTGTGTATTAAACTTAACCTTCAAAAGAAGGCTGACAGTGGCTTGCCAGACTTTGGAGTTCACAGAAAAACAGACCCTGTGAAACCGATGAAGTCATTTCATGTATTTTCCAAGATTTATTTTGAAAAATCTTTGGAAGGTTTGTCTACCATGTGCCACTCGATTCTTCTGTCTTCCCAGCCAAGTAGATAGAATTCAGCCTTCCCATTCAAAAGGAGTTCAGGCCGAATAATTATATACTCCAATTGTTCTCCATCTGCTGCTTGCTTGATCTACAAATGTCTTTTCTTGTACCAAGCAAGAAGAAAATAGCAGAAATTCAGTTTTTCAGAGTTTCCATCTGGGAAATTGCAAGTAGCTGCGTTCCAGTACATAGAAGAAAGACTTTTTCCTGCATATACTTAAATATAGATTAAAAAGTGTAAGAAGAGAAATCATAAAATATATACAAATGATTTGGTTTCCACCAGGTTAATATCAAAAGAATAGGTCAAGTAGCAGAGAAGCTACTTATTGCACACGAGCTAGAGCATGCTCATGATAGTATATGATACTGTTGAATTCCAAGAATCACTTTTAATCAGGTACATGTGTCTGCATGTTTCTTCTGGAACTATGTGACTCCAAATTTTGCATATTATATTAAAAAATAGGGTAACTCCTATAGTTCCAGAGCCAGACTTATAAGCTAACACAGCTAACACTGATAACAAAATTCAAAACAGTTCAAAACTACAGTTTTGAACTATTAGAACTAATTGTTTTGCTTGATCTGAAAGAAAACAATCTTGTTTTGTAGTAAAGGTGACTATTTCTTTGGAAGGAAACACACTTTCCAAAATAAATTACTTGGACAACTCAAATTATGCTTGTCAAACCAGTTAGTTTGTTTAGAAAATCTACATTTAAAATATTAATATGACTTATATCAAGTGCTTTGTATTTGTAAGCTATAGCTGAGTAAAATAATTCAGTAAGAACATTTAGGAGCGGCTAGCAAAACCACAGATATATATATATGTGGGTAGAAGAATCAAAAATCTGGTATCACTGCATATAAAAATCAGTAGTTATACAGAGAAAAGCAGAGAAACACTATATTTTGACATGTTTATTTAAATATATGTTTATCAACTGGATTCTTAGAGAATATTCCTTCTTAGTCCTGTCATTGCATTTGGGAAATACGTAGAATTTTTTACTGTTTACTGCATGAACACCCATAACCCTTGCAGCAGTATGTCTGCATTGTCCAGATTAAGAATGTGCCAACACTCCCTTTGTAAACCTCTATATTCAGGGGATTAGAATAACACGGTATTAGAAACTCTTCTGACACAAAACTAAGTACCTGGTGCTTCAGCTTTAGCAGCAGTGGTGATGTGATGTGAGGCTCTCATGGCATGACTGCTAATATTATTTTCTCGAGCATTCACTTCTGAGGATCTCAGTGTTAGACCTGCAGCATAAATTAGGCGCTATAACAATGAGCTTCCCAATGCCTGGGCCCCCAAGGGGAATCCACCCATCTAAGTAACATGCCTAGGCTCTCTGTACAAGAGCCTGGAAGACTGACGTTTTCTGAGAAGAATCCCAGCTGAGAGCATGCTGAACAAAGGATTGCAAAATCTCCTCGCAAGGAGACACTGCAGTGAAGGGAACTTCTTTCTTTCCAGTCAGTGGTGATATTTTAAAAATATTTGTAGAGTAAGCAGGACTTTAATAGTTTAATAGATACTGTTTATTTCTGTGGATTTTTGTGAGAGATTGTTTTTTACTGCATAGCAAAATAAAAGATATTAAAAATGCATTTTCTGTCTTTTTTTTTTTTTTTTTTTTTTTTTTGTTTGATCATGAATTCGGCATACATAGGGTTTTGCTGGTACTTGGTCTCAGACAGAAGCACCCTGCAAAGGCTCCTTTTTGCAGATGAAACTGTACCTTTTGAAAGTTCATAGAGAACCCTTTCTACTCTTTAATTCAAGCCAGCCATATGAAGTGTTGATAAGAGGTTTTATAATAGCTACTTGGGCTGTTTTTGCTGTTTCTTTTTTTTTTTTCTTCTCATAAAAATATCTTTTCTTGATTTTTGAATTTGTAGGTAGAGTTCTCCACAAAATTTGAATCCATTTCAAGTGAAAACAAGAAAAAGCAAGTTTGATTAAGCTGTTCATAAGAGGTGTTGACATGTGGTGAAGCTATACTAAAGATGATAATTGAAGTGTTTTATTAAACTTGTTCTCTATTCTATGTCTTTCAGCTTGTCAGGAAAAATTATTGCTACAGGTGTTTTCATTTTAACAATGAAACAAAATGATGAGGGATTACAGAACAAAACCCTTATGGGAATATATCTTTTAGCTACTGTATTGATGTTACTATTGTCTTTTGTGTGGTGCAGCAAACAAATTTGCTAGATTTATCATTTTTAGCAATTTGTACAATTAATCAAGGATAGACTTAATTATATCATATTTTCTTTTCTTTTTTTTTCCTATAGATGTATATAAATGAAGCTCCTGACAAACCTCCCAAATCAGAATGATATTTTAAGTAATACATGAATACATGAAGCAATGCTTAGCCATTTAAATGATTGGTCCTTATGAAATTATACGTATTGGATATCATTTTATGGTGTTAATAGATTTTACATAATTTTTGCCTCTGTCCACAAAATTCATCAAGATTCATCAACTCTACTAAATATACTATAACACGTAATGTTCGTGGGTATATACTCTCTCTTTTTGAGACTAAAGTCTACCTGTTGAGGAATTATTTTGGATGAAATCTGAAAATTTTTCAAGTTTCCAAAATAAAAAATAAAAAAGTCCTTACTGGCAAGACAGAAGTGCTGGGAAATGTGAAGTAGAGCACATCCAAAGCTCAGGTTCAGCAAGGTTCAGATCTCTCAGTGAGTCATGACTGAACGTCACTGAGTCAAGGAGCTGTGCAAACTGCTAGGTAACCATGTCCATTTTTTTTTTTTAACCACAGCAGTTAAACAGGTATATAGTTCCATTTACAATCAGAACCACATAAACAAAAAGCCCATCTCCCCCATAAAAGAAATAGCCAGTGCAAAAAAATTCTGCTTCCCAGTTTGTGGTGCCACACAATTAATTGGGTCTACTGTTTTTTATGGAAACTTGTCACTTTCTTTTAACATTCACCACATCTAATGAAGATGCAGTCCCGCCCTTTGCAAGTGTTACTAAACAAAATTTGGCTCTTGGCATGTTTTATATTATGCATGTTGGTAAAGCTGTGAATTTCAAACAATGTAGCTTTGAAATTAATTAATGTGGACTTAATAATTAAAACAGTAGTATCAGCATCCAGTAATTTCTGCTACATTAGTCAGTTCACAGAGTTTATTTAGTTTATCTGAATTAATTAATTCTCTTTTCAGCATAGTCATTTATTTTCAAGGTAACTGCTGTTTTGAACTATTCAGCCATCCTAGTGAAGAGAATTCAGTATAGTATTAGAAAATTATATTGTGCCTCTCATTTTATGTTAAAAGATTAGTAAGTATATGTGCTAGTTGTAATGGAAAAAAAAATGTGACTGTTTTCTTAACAGAATAACATTTCCTAAGATACAGTTATGTTGCTATCAGCAGTGCATTGCATCTTGTAGGACAGATACTCTTAAAAATTGCACATTAAAAGGTTTTCCTGTTCTGCTCAGAAAAAAATAACCGAGCTAATCTCTTTATAACTCCAGATTTCTAAAGCCGGATCATGAATTTCATCTGACCTTCACTTATTCTAACTGAAAGGACACTATCAGAGTTAAGTTTTGGCTATCCTTCTGTTCTCAGAGCTACAGGACAGCCAGGGCTGCATAGCCCTGAGCATAAACTAAGGCAGCATTTGGACTATTTCTACCAGCCAGACACACTTCTACAGGTCTCTCAACACCACACACATTTATAATAACCAATATGTTCAGGAAAACAAAAAGCATGAATTTGATGTTGTTATGCTAAGCAATGAATGGACACATTAGGCTTAGCCTTGTGGTAAGATATGGAATCTTGAACAGACTTTAGTATTCTAAAGATTGGAAAATATGTTAAATAAAAGTACTTATGAAATAAGACTTCCATGAAATCTCTCTGAACAATTTTTTTTTTGAAAGTTGCAGTTGCATAAAAGAAAGAAATAGATAACATCAAAGCTTTCAGTTAACCAATCATTTTTGTCTGATCCTAAGAAAGAATAGAAAATCAACATGATCTTTTTAAATAGATATAGTGTTTTTGAAGTAGATTGCTGTAGTGAGTAAAACAAATCACAAAAAGAGCAACCAAATATTAGGTCTGTAAGCAATCTAAATAAAACAGACAATAGAAAGGAAGAGGTTATAGAAAAGCAAGTAGTATGACCAGTAACCCTGGTAACTGCAGACCTGAAAATAAAATTTTAGTCTTTTGAATTCTTATTTAGACATCAATCTACAAGTTCACCTTACACCTAGAATTTCTAATAGAATGATAAACCTTTGAAAGTAACAGTGATGTTTTGACCAAATATTTCACAGACAACACTATAGTACTTTCATATTTATTACATTAATAATTCTGAAAAGCAAATATTTTCTTTCTGTAATACAAAACAAAAAAAGCACAGAACTTTAATATTTTGTATATAATATATTTAAACACTCTAGAATGCAGGCAAACGAATAAATGAATTTATTCCTTCCACAGAGCTATTGACATTTTGAGGTTAAAGAGTTTTACTTACAATCAAAAACCCTTCAGTACAGTTTACTATTTTCTTTTATTATGATGATTGTTAATTAAATTGCTTTTTTTTTTCCAGAATCTTTTCATAAACCATGCAAATAACAGGTAAAGCTAATTTGTGAATTTGTCCTTGATGAAGCTCAGAAGTATTTCCAGCTGGAATTGATTATCCTTAATCTTCTGTGTTGTAGAGGAAAAGTAATCCGAAAAGCAACAGTAAATAATTGTGTTTCTAACATGGTTTTAATCTATATTATCAGATTAGTTGAATACAGATAAATATCAGAAAATGGTTCACATTGTCCACATGTGTTTCCTACTAGGAATAATATTCTGTTCTGTGAGCTAGAATTACTTGTAGTAGCTGACAGTTAACAGTTTTAAAACTACCTTAAGAAGTCATTTTTACTTTTAGCATCTTGCAAAATACTTACCTTAACTAGCAGTCTAACATAAAAAAAAAAATAAAAATAAAATAATAATAATTAAAATAATTAAAATATAAATTAAAATAAAAAATAAAATAAATTAAAATAATTTTAAAAAGCATTTTAATTAATGCTAGAGGAATTTATTATTTATATCAATAAATTCAGATTCATAAATTTGTTGAGCACTGTAGTGAGAAATCATATTCTTCATCCACAGCACAGAAGCAAAAGACAATATGGGTAACTGGAATTACAAACATTTTAACTGTAAGAAAAAATTATTTTGCTCCTGACAAGCTTATCCACAAAGTTCCATTTACAATGAAATATCTTATTAACACGATTGGGAGATGTAGATGTAATTCCCAGGGTAGCCTAAAGTGATTAAGCTGTCAAACAATATTTCAGTATTGAGGGAAAACAAATAAACAAACAAAAAACAGGAGATATATGGACGCATGGGAATAAAGAATTAATTTATACAGAAAAAAATTCTAGTGTTGCTATGTAAGAGTGACCACTGAAGTTTGTGTTTTTGTTCTTTTTTTTTAATATTACATGCTACTTCTTGTCCTATTACTTATCTTTGCTAACATCTACCTCTCAGGAGGTGCTTTTGCCAGATTAGGATCCACAGACTTTGGTCCTTATACGCAAAGGTCATGTAATGGTGATTTACCAAATGGCATATTGAACACTGTGTGTCCAAGGAGAACTTTAGCATACTCATGTAGATAGCACTGCCACACTTCCAAGTTCTTAAAATCCGAAGTGATTCATCAGACTATTTTACTATTCTAAGAAAGATACAGAGCTCTAGTCACTCAGCAACTGTAAAACACTGTGTTGTGGTGTGGCTTTCTATTAGAGTTTGCATTGACTTGGGATTTCAAGTCAGTATCCAAGCCACCCACCAGTCCAACTAGTTAATGTTAGGCATCAAGGCTTCTCAGAGAGGACTGCATCACCACAGAATGAACCTGCAGAAGATGTATAGGTATCTTGGCCAGTGTCAATGTGCCCAAACCCATTTCAAGCAGCAGATAACTAACACAATTTGTTTCTCTGCTGATATGTTTCTCACAGGCTTGAATTTTCTATACGATGTTTCCTGAGGGTCACTTGACCCAAGGAGGTCAAGTAAAGGGCTTTGTCCTTAAAAGCCAAGGAGGGCTTTGTCCTTAAAAACACAGCCAAGATGGCTGAGCCCACATTGTGACCAGTCTCAGATATGTCTGTGTGTAATCTGAGCACTACCCAAACACATCCTATAACACTTCCCTAATCCATTCTGACAAGTGATGTTTAATAGCTTCATGAGAAAGTTATGAGAAGCATTTTGGTTGATAGGGAGCAGCCAAGAAGCCAGTAAATACATATTATGGTATGGTATCCTAATTCAGAAAACACGGAATTTTACTTCAATTTTGACACTTTTTAACAGATTGAGTTATCTTAAACCTCCTTAAGAATCATTAAAACCCAATGTAATTTTGCAGCAAGGTTCTTTAAATTCTTCTGTCAGTCGTACAGCACAGGGGTGTTGTTTCTATTAATTTTCATGTTTTTTTTTAAATTTTCTACTTGTAAGCAGTATCAAATTTCAGATAACAACTAAAATCCTAAATCTTACATAAGAATTATTTTTACAAAGTCATTAAAGTTCTTCCTTTTTCTGTAGATTAAAACAAGGTCTATTTTGCATAACATGTTTTAAATTTAAGCAATAAATAAGGTATATTTTCTGTGTCTCTCTTGCCAAATTCTAAACAACTATGAGTTTTTTTTATCCTAAACCATTATGAGTTTTTTATCCTAGTGCTATAAGCCCCATAAAAAAAGGAAAAAGAAAAAAAAAAGAAAAAGAAGAGAAACAGAAACAGAAACAGAAAAAGAAAAGGAAAAAGAAAAGGAAAAGGAAAGACATTCTTCATGGGAATGCTTTCAGAAATTCAGCTGCAGCACCTCAATGATATTGTTATATAAGAATTAAATAGACGTGCCATCTCTCCTCAATGTAGATTGTGAAAATCTGAATTCCCAGAGGGGAGTTTCAACTAGATCACTATCAGTTGTGGGAGAATGTTCATTGATGATGTGAGAATTGTTATTCACAGGCTTTTGCAGCAGATCTTCTCATCACTCCAGAATTGTAAAATCCTCATTTATGTCAGCGGGTCATTGAAGTAGAACTACAAATCTCATAGGGAAGAGGTGATATACACAATAAAGTAGATGAATACATTCTGCTGAAGACTAATGCAACTTTTATAATGCCATCTCTTCTCACCTTAAGGCTTTTCTGCAGATTATGAAGGCTAAAGCCATTCCTCTAAAAGTCATTATATGTGGAAACATTTTACAATATCTGTGTTAGGGAATCACGCAGAACAGCAGCTCCCTGTGAACCAGGCACTGGTAGCAGCTGCCAGCCCGGCTGCCAGGTGCCATTGCACTGCCTCAAGGGAACAAGGTATCAGGAGGCCTGGGACAGGGACTGAGAGCCCCAGTCTGGACCACAATGGGGCCACGGCTGGATGCTAGCAAGGGAGCCTTGTGGGGTAGGGACAGGCAGCTGTGCTGACAGTGCCCATGGGAACCTGACAATCTGCAGCAAGACTCTTACTAATTTTTCCAGGAAAATACATGAAACAAGCCAGATGTGTGTGTGTGTTGGGTTCATATCTATATAGAGGAATCTTTTCAGCAGGACAATACATAAATAACTTAAGCTATACAGAAACAAAGATTGTCTATCCCATCATCCCCACTAAATGCACAAGAAAGTAATGAATAGAGACCATTTACAATCATGATAAAATTCTTTCAAAGATTAGTTTCCATAAACTGAGATGAAATAATTACTTTTATGGGGGTTTTCAGCTATTGCAGTCTGAATCAGCATAGATTCAACTATGGAGGGAGTGTAAGTGAATATATGTCATTTCAATCTAAAAAGAACAGCACTATTCCTACGGTCACTCGCTGCCCTTCAGCTAAGGGAATAGTAATTTGTAAAGCTAACAGATTTCCAAGTGCAAATCTGGTCATGCCTGGATATAAAAGCAAAACTAAAAGTGGGAATACATACGGAACCCTTCTCCACCTTTAGCAGTTTATGCAAAATTGAATTAGGCTTCTCCATGGACAAAGATTTACTTCGTCTTCATCCTGGAGGTGAAACATTCAATATTGTAGCCTTTGCAGCATTGAGTACAGAGAGAGAAGATGAAAAATAAGAGTTGAAGGTTTCAAACTTTCCAGGATGCAGTGAGGAAGGGTCAGTGGAAGTTCTCGAGCTTGCAGAGAAGGAGAGTGAATATGGTTTCAGTGGCGTAAAGGTAAGAGAATGGGAGAGGTCCAGTATCTTGAAAGATCTTGAAGAATGAAAATGAGAAAATGGAAAGAATAATTCTTGAAGAAGGGTAGTAAAAGAAGTGTCACCAGATTTGATGACCTCTGGGTCTTTACACAATGATGGTATGATTTATGTCTACATCTTATTGATTGGTGAGGAAGAAGCATTCTGTTTTACGGAATCCAAAATCATTCCCTTCAGACTCTCTCCTGTTGTACAGCTGTGCCCAAACTATCTAACTGCTGCAGCAGGTACTTCTCAAACTACTGCTACTTCAGCCATGGATGAGCTTGCCTAAAGTCTGCTACTTTTACAGTGAACAGAATGATCTGGGAGAAAAACAAATCATGGTGTCTGGCCAGATATGCCAGAAATCCACTATATGCCAGATATGCAAGAAAATGCCTCCTCCTTCTACTGTCAGAGCCTGAAAGAATTAAAGTGACTGTATATATTCCTTTTCCCCCAGAAAAATGTTCTTACTACCAGTCTACGTCTCAGTGACAGAAATAGTCGAGGATTTTTCAAATGGGATAGAGAAAATAGGCATTTCAGGCAGAAGGAGTTGTGCATGTAGATGAACTTAATTTCGTTCTACCTTAGTTAAGCCTATAAAGAAGTGCTTTTCATCAGTGATGAGCAGGATGTAGGCAATGATTTGGTAAACTCAGTAACATCAAGACTCACAAGATTTAAATAGCTATTAAAGAAAAATTATAGATAAAAATGACATATTTTTTGACATAAAAATGACAAAGCATGAAATAGCCATATCAAAAATCCTTGTAAAATAGAAGTGTTGATTACATAAAGATTTAATGAGCAGTCCCATAATGCTTTCATTTATATAAACTCATATCTTTCTGCAATTTGATGCTTAGAGATTTTCTGAGATTTAGTTCTCATCCAAATCATTGTGTTTAAATAGCATTTTGATATGGCTTTGTCCAATTGCTTTCTGAATGTACTCTTACTTTTGCATACTTACGTGTACTTCTGCAAAATATATTGCAAAAATGAACTTCTTTAAATGCTTTATGTGAAATTCTTTTAGTTTAATTAAGAATGTTGCTTGATTGTTCCCATTTGGTGTTGCCAAAATCTCATGAAGTAAATTTAAATTTCTATTTTCTTTATGTCACACATTTTGCTATAATCCCTATCATATTTTCCATTTTCTGTTCTACCGACCTTCTACCTTCTACCTCGGTGTTGTTTTCAACTCCAAAATTCCAGTCTATATGAGTCCCTTGTACAGTTATAGTTGTCTCTGAATAGTTCTACTGTCTCTTTCTATTCCGTAATATTCTATATACACTTTACATCTATATCTCCATATAGTCTTATATATGCAAAGAGGAAAAGATGTGCATGAGGTTATCGGAACAGTATACGATATTCAATAAGTAAAGATGTGATAGGTCTACATTAATATCATACTTATGTTTAGCTTCACATTTAAATATCTTTCATAATCCGTTTTACAGAGGAGAAAAGCACAAAATGAAAAAAAAATGTCTTCAGTGGGACACAGACTAGGAGATATTCTTTACCACAGCTAACACAAACTAAGAAAAAAAAAGAGGGTCAGCAGCCTTCCATTATCCATAAGGAAGGAAACTCTAAAAAAGGAAAATAAAATTATCCTTGTTAAATATTACATCATATGCCTACCCGATGTCAAACTAGGAGACCTAGCTTCAGTGTTCTCCCTAATGTGAGGAAGTTCAAATCTATATTTCACATTTCCAACAAAAAACTCCAGTCATTAAAAAAATGGAAAGGCTTGATTCATTAATTCCTTTCATCTTTCAGAGGAACCATTGACAATAACAAGTAATGATGTAAGTTGTTCATGCAATTTACAGAGTTTTCTTTTTTTAAAATAATTTATTTTCCAGCCAGAGATGTACTGGAAGGGAATTGGGAACACCAAGTGGATTATCCCAGAAATAAAGCAGGTAATTGTCAGCTTGTCAATATCTGTGATAAATTTCACATATCAACATTTTCTTTTCTTTTCTTTTCTTTTCTTTTTTTTTTGGCTAATAAAATCACCAGCACAAAACCTGTTTCTTAGGTTAACTGAATGTAAGAGCTACATTAGCCACATCTCAAATGGTAGTAATATGTAGCTTAATCGGGTGAACTCAGCACTAGCTGTCTCAGATGTCTAAATAAGATCAAGGTGTCTAATTTATCTTCCACAACACGTCACAATGACTTTTAGGTTAAGTATTGTAGGAAGATATGGAATTAGGTACAGGAGGGTTTGGGGAAGAAAAAAATGTACGTTTGGTGTAAAACAAGCATGC
>JAWLRI010000329.1:117789-128967 GCA_034781795.1 Crypturellus tataupa
CGTAGAGCGAGCGTCCCAGCGCGGTCGACCCGCGGCTACAGAGGACCCGGGCGAGCCACGTGCGCGACCGGCCTCAAAGTATTTTCAATCAAATAATTGTGTTTGAATAGGTGATGGGTGACACCATCACCAATGTAAATGGTGGAAATAGTGAATGGGACCATATGACTGGGAAGACATGAACCACTGGTTATATCAGGACTTGTATATAGCAGAAGAAATTATGAGTGTAAGAAAAGATCCAAGCCAGAAGTTTATATCCCTATTGTCTCTGCAGTATCTCTGTGACTCTGTGGCGGCCCACACTAATACTGCTTGAAAATGCTGTCTGACTTGTAAACACATGACATTCAGGCCATACAGGAAAGATGCTAGAGACAGCTGGACTACCTGAGATTGTACACGAGATCTTTAAAAATATGTCTCTATCAAAATATGCTCATTGATAGCTAATTTTAGTGTTCACAGCATAGAAAGGACTGCAGCAGGTGCTAAGATAAAAGAGATCATTCACAGGAATTCTTTGTGTTGATTTGAACAAAATATCACAGGTTATATAATGATTAAGCTAATGCCCTAGACCTGTTTATGATAATGGAATAGTTTATTTACTTATTTTAAAGATATACTTTGTCATTTCTAGTCCTAAGTGAATAGTGTGAGATATATATTCACACCAATATGCCTAACTAAGATAGAGACAAAGAATGTCTTTGACCAAATTCAGATCACACACTCATATATTGCTCTTCTCTCATTTGTTCCTTTTGGTGAGTAGCCATATCTACACATTTCTACTACAAAGAGCATGTGGAAAATGCTATCTATCTGAGGAACTGCCAAGGTATCTTCTGGAAAAACACTAGTCAAAACAAGCCATAACTCTTCAAACAGAAGTTTCATAATGATTAAGCTTATACCCTAGACCTGTTTTGTGTAGCTTCCATGATTATTTGTCCCAGTCACCTATTATAAGCCCAGTTGCTTTCACAGCTATAGAAAAGTGTGGGGAAAAGAATATTTTTCTGATGTAAAGAAAAGAAAATACCATTGAAACCAGTGATCATAATCACTGTTCTTCATTAGACACCAAATCAGTAGACACATTGCTTTCTGAAACTCAGGTATCAAAAGGATAATGCCTGTAGTTAAACAAAGACACTTGAAATACTCTTCAGAAATACAACCTCTATGTGACTGGAACATCTCTGAGAATCTGAGCATATACAGATATACTCAGTACTTGAGCAGAAGTGCTAACAGAGGGGCAAACTAGTAAAATAATGACTGATAAGGTACAGAAGGCAGGTAAAAGCAGCAGAATTCAGAGGAAAAACATTTTTTGGGAAACTACATCTTGACCAATGAAAATTATATATAAAAGTGAAGTCCCTTGTTATTTGCATGATCTTCATGTATCTTTTATAAACAAACAAGATTGCTTCAAAAACTCCTGATTCACTTTAATCAATTTCTTCTCCTAATGAAAATAATGCACAGAGTCCTGAATTTCAACTAACTGCTCAGGTCAGATAGGGTTCGATTGTAGTCAGCCTCGACAGCGTTTCAGAAGAAGCTCCTATAATTAAAAATATGACAGTAGATGAATGGTAAAAGTTTAAAATATACTGCTGTGAAAGCAGGTAGGCAGCATATTAATTTCAGCTCTATTTAAAGTGATGTTATTATTGTACTGCGTTTGTTGTATTTGGGTAATTTGGATTGAAAGGAAAAAAATGGTAGCTGGAAGTCTCATATTACAAGTAAAAGATCTCAAATACATCTTATTGTCTCTTTCACTGAGCATTATCAGCAGCAAAATTATTCTGCCTCAGGCACAGGAAACAAATATTGTTAAGTACAACACTATTTCTGTTATGATCTCTCAAGGACTGTCCTCAAGGACTGTCATGTTTCTAATTTCTTTATATGTCACTTTTTGTAACAAGTCTGTGCCCTTGTATACACTCAGTCTGTTCATCTCTGTGGACTTTCAAGACTGGAGGGACAACCAAGGACAATAGTTCTTTCTGAGGTGCGGTACTGTTCTAAAAATCAAGATAAACTATCTCATTTTCTAAGAACTCTAAGCTTACTAGCACACTTGGATTAGATGATGAAAATAGATGTATCATTGTCTTTAACTTATTCTCAGTAAAATTCCAAATATCTGTAATATCTTTTAATAAGCTTTCATATTTATGTATACTCTCATCTTGTTCTTGTTGTGCTTTATACAAAAGCCTATTACTCAAGTTTCTCTAAGGAGCAAGGAATGAATTTCACCCTTGGTATACATTAACACTAATAAAAATACAGCTATAGCATTATTGCTAACAATCATTTATATAGCTGTAGTCATGTGCTATGCTTTATAAAGAAAGAAACATTCTGAGCTGCCAAAGCTTAAGCTAAACAAAAGATCAACAAAACTATTTCAAGCCAAGACAAAGTAACTCTTCACAAGTAATCCTGTGAAAGCTGAGGAGTATTTATTTTCACGTAACAAGCAAAAATAATTAAATATAGATTTAAAATATTTTCTAAAAAGGAGAGAATATAGATAAATAAAAGGTCAAATGGGTGCAGTGTGAACAATTTAATGATTCATATCTCTGTTTTTACTTCCTGATTTGAATTCATTTCATCCAATTTAAACAACAAATGTGCATAAATGAAATCATCCCATGTAGTCTGTTAAAACAGAGAAACTTCTGCAGAAGGTAAATCGGATCTCAGATGATATCAGAAGCATGCTCTTTAATTTAGATGGGAAGGCATGAGTAGTCATAAAGATTTTTTAAAAATATTTTTTTCTTTATAACATCATATGTGCACATGTAATGACAAGTACATGGTGTATTTTAATTAAATTATTAATTAAACTCTTAGCTTGGTATACACTGCTGCCTAAGAGAGGCCTAGGGAACAAGCCAGTTAACAATAGTTAAGCAGTGTGGATGATCAAGGATCTAATACTTAGGCTCATTTTTGATCTTTGGTTATTTATTCTTCCCAACATAGGCCCAAACAGCCTAGCTCTGAACAACATGGAAGCAAGACAGTCCACACCTCTTGTCCTCCAGTCTATGGATTTATCCTTGGGATTTCTTTTATGTAGCAAAGCAAACAAAGCCAAATTATATGTTCAAGGTGCCTCTGAAAATCTGAGGCAGAGTAAAATCTACCCATTTTTCTTCAGATCCATATTGATGAACCATTTCTATCATGTTGTCTAGAGAGAAGTTATTCACTGATAATGATGAAATAAACAAAGATTACTGGTGTTATTAATTTTTCTGTTTTATATATATCTTCAAGTGATAAATTCTTAAGCTTAAAGCTCTGTGTATAATTGAACTAAGCCATACTCTTATATTAACATTGCCTTAGTTCCCCCTCTCCTCATTCCAATTATTTATTATCCCTTGCCTTAAGTTAGACTGCAAGATTCTTCAGAAAATATCTATTATTATTTTGTCAACAGCACTGACTTTAACTGTGACCTAATTTAATCGCAGCCTTCTAGAAATTGCACTTCTATTGCAGTACAATTTCTAAATAACAAAAGAAAAAAAAATCTCTTGGATTTCTTCCCCAACCACTTTCCACTTTCTTTCTAATTGTAAATTAATTGATCCAGTAAAATACAATAATAAACTTATTCTTGGTAAAGGAATGCAAGTTTATCCTGTTAAATTACTACCTTTGTAATCCATTTTCTCCCTTAACCATATAAGTAAGATTCTGTTACAGACTATGTGTACCAGGACGACATCATGGCAACTGTGACAAAAGTAAGTTTACAGATTTTCTGACTAGCTTTGATGTTCACCATAAAGTGGTATGATATTACATTTACTAATAAAAAATTATGGAATTTTTAGTGGAGTTGGAAACTCTAAGCTCATAACTGTACATGTATAACTAATACTTAAAGCCAACTGTATGATATTAGCTGTATTGTAGTTAATAGTACTGAGAGCAGTCTTTATGTGTATAATTAATACCATGTAATTAGTCTGGTTCTGGACTTTATTATAAATGATTTTAATATACGAAAATGCTACAACACAAGAAATAATTTGTCGGCGCGCCCTCGCGGAGCACCCCCGTGTTCAACGCGGCAGGCCGCGGAGCACCCCCCGGGCTCGACGCGGCCCCGCGCGCTCCCTGGCTGCGTGCTCTTTTTCCAGCGCTCGCGCGCTGGGCCCCGGGTAAGCACCAGCCTCCCCAACCCCCACCAAGGGCGAGGCTCCCTTGTTACTTACGGGACCGCCGCAGGGGAAAAGGCAGCTGCTCCGCAAGTCTGGCTCCACAGGCAGGTATGACTACCTAAAATGACCGGACCCGTCAGGTGCGACTAACTACAACTCTACCATGTACACCCCTTAGGGGTATGGCAGAGGAGACCGGACCCCGCCCAAAAGAGGCAATAACAGAAGAAAGGGGATGCAAAAGAAAAACTGGACTGCAGCAAGGGTCCGGTAGCTAACAGCCAACTTTATTGAGGGTAAACAGGGGTATATATAACTTCGGGAGAGGGAGGAGAGTGGGAGGTACAAGGTGGGAGCGGGTGGGGATTGGTGGGATTGGGTCGCCGGGCAGGCGGCCAGAGGCGGCAACCCGCTCCTAGCCCCCACCTTTGGGGTTCCAGACCCTTCTGGAAGGCGCTGAGCCACACGTAGTCAGGCCCGCAGGCCTGACTACGCGTGTGCAGCCATTCGGGGTCGCACAGGGGGCACCGGGACCCCCCTGTACATCTGCCAAGAGTGCATGCTCCATGGCAGGCTCACAATTATCCCCTATAATGCCCCAAAAACCCCACTTTTGACCCCCAACAATAATTAGAGAATTTCAAAAGATTTATGCATCTCTAGTGAGCACTGAAATGTTCTACCCAGCAGTCACGTTGACAAAAGATGTGTTATTTTGCAACTTTTTACATAAGTGGAGTAATTAAATGTTGTGTGCATTTTCTGTCTCTTTAAACACAAATGCACTGACACACATGTATGTGTGCATTTCTTTGCAAGAGTGGCAAACAATGACTTCATTAAAAGTGTAGTAAGGGAACAAATACATTTACATAAAGAGACACAAGTAATACATTTCTGAACAATTCAACAATCAGTGGGACACAGTATCTGAATCCCTTCTAGAGGACTGATTGTTTTATTGAAAAGCTTCTCTAGTATTTAATGAGATCATGAATATATTATGAAAGTTGTCTGGAGACCTGTACTGTGAAAAATGATCCGGGCATGTTGGTTGACAGCTGGATGAACACAAGCCAGCAGTGTGCCCAGGTAGGCAATAAGGCCAGTAGCCTCCTGACTTATATCAGGAACAGTGTAGTTCACAGGTCCAGGGAAGTGATTGTCCTCCTATACTCGGTGCTGGTGAAGCCACACCTACAATACTGTGTTCAATTTTGGGTCCCTCACTACAAGGAAGACATAAAAGTGCTGGAGCATGTCCAAAGAAGGACAACGAAGCTGGTGAAGGGACTGGACCACAGACCTTATGAGAAGTGTCTGAGAGAGCTGGGGTTATTTAGTCTGAAGAAGAGGAGGCTCAGGGGAGACCTTCAGGCGGGGGTTTATCTCTTCTCCAGAATAACTACTGATAGGACAAGAGGAAATGGTCTCAAGTTGTGCCATTGGAGGGTCAGGTTAGACATTAGGAAAGCTTTCTACATGGAAAGAGTGATGAAGCATTGGAAGAGGCTGCCCAAGGAAGTGGTGGAGTCACTGTCCCAGGTAGTGTTCAAGAAACATATTGTTGAGGCACATATGGACATGGCTTAGCAGGCATGGTGGTGGTGATTTTACGGTTGGACTGATGGATGACTTGATGATAATGGTTCTATGATTCTATAAACAACAAAGAATAACAAAAATAGTTTTATGTGATACAGCCATTAGAAAGATCAACTGAAGTGTGTAGCTGTTAGTGTAGGAATCATATATTTTGGCCTGGAGACTTCAAGGGAATACATGTCAAATAAAATTTAGAGGACTTTAGCATTTTCAGTTTTTTGGACTTATTCTCCATTTAGGATAAAATTTATACTTCCCTTCAGAAGGTCTTACACTAGTTCATACTTTATTTTGAAAACTCCTTGATTTTCTTTTTATATTTCCTGTCTTAATCAGAACTCCGTTCTAAACTGTTCTGAAAAACAATTAGGGAGTGTGGATTCACACATCTGTATGTAGAAAACTGCTGACTTACTTTCCATGCACTCCAAGCTGGTTGAATATGAAGCACTTTCACTCAGGAAATACTGGATATAGATCAACTTCTTAGAGAAATTTGCAACTCTCTACATCTATCCATTAAACATTATTTATAAATATTCTCAGAATCTCATATATACAATAAAGAAGAGTGAGGATCATAATGTTTCTGAAATTTTACATGTCTATATTTTTAGCATTGCTAGCTGGATATAGCCAGATTTCATTAGACTGAGTATTCTCTTAGAATTAGGCAAGGCTTTCCTAGAACTTAAGTCTTTTTTATGAAAGTCACATAAATCTAGTAAAATTCAGACTCCTAATAAGTCAGTGCCTTCCTCTGCCGTAGCTTCTGTATCTAAAAGTTAAGGTGTCAATTCAGCTGGCCTTCTGAGTGATTATATCCCTGGGTTGCAGTTACTGCTCCATGACAGTCCCATAGGTCGCATAACACATTTACCAGCTGCACATGGAATTCTTGGATATCCCAGAACATTTGAAGTGGTGCTAAAAACTTTTGTGTGTGTAACTGAGATCAAGATAGCTAAGTCTGAGAAAATTCCTTTAGACTTTCTTAGTCATCAGTGTATCAATCAGTTACTTCCAGGTTCATTTTATTTAGCCCTAAAGTTAGGCACTAAATGTATTTAAGACTGCTCAGATCAATGCCCCTGCAGATTATTTCTCTCCACTGGTTCCAAGTGGAGTCAAACAGCCCACACATAAGTATCTAGTGATATCTGAGGTGCCCTGGGATATCAAAAAGATCCAAAGTGGGCTGGAAGATAAGGCAGAAGATGTGCGGGAGACAGATGCCCTGTTTGGGTGGCAACTGGCAGCCAGGTAGCATGCTGAGGCATGCTCCCAAGGTAGCATCAAGGGCACTCCAAATAGACTTGGTATATATGTGTGAGTACTGAACCAGTCTCTAGAAGAGCTATCTCAGACATAGATGCCTTTAGAAAGCAAATTAGAAAGTTTAGAAACATAGACAACTGGTGTCACACTACAATGTCCAGGAGGCATCCAGAGTCCTTAGATATGAGGCAAGATATGGCAGCTGGAGACCAGGTGAGTTCCGCAGGGCAGCTCAGATGAAGTGAGACTGCTTTTCAGGAATAAATGAAATTATAAGATCTCTAATGTAGAGTCCAATATGCCATTAATTGTTTTGACTTTGGGCTTTATTCAGTTAGCTAAATTGCATTATCTGATGCTATTTGGAAAGCCTGAGGGCATTTAAGACAACCAAGCAGGCTGGCAAATAATACAGGACTTATGGGGACCCAGCCTCATGTATCTTAAATGACACTGGATGCTCACACTTAGGCAATTTAGCTGTGCCCTGACAAAAGCACCTGTGGCACCAAAAGAAATCCCAATGACAACTGCCAGATTCACAATGCTCAGTCTAGAGCTGTGTTAATTGGTAGGTCTGTGATTCATTAGATCTTGATGTATTTTTAAAAGCAGACACTTGAAACTTTTGGCCAGATCCTCCTGTGATTAATGGTCCCTTTGAACTGCTCAGGCTGTGGCATCTGAAGGATCCAGTTCATAACTGCCTGCCAGAAACTCCTTGGCAAATGTCCATTGAGCCCATAATGTCATTCAATACTCTTCTGACAAAGGGCCCACCAAAAAGTTTCATAGGAGCAGTGTGATTTAGAGATGCCCACTGTCAACAGTAAGAACAGAATTACTTTCAAAAGAGTTCTCTACTTTTTCTTTATTTGGGGAATTGGAGGAAGAAATATAACTGTTAACTGAACCATAGGATTTATACCTTGTATATGTTTAGACAGAATCTGATACTTCATGCGTTTATATCAAGTTCTCTTTTATTGTGCTGTGAGGATGTTGTGAATATCAATATATCACTTTTTATCTGTGTTCAAAGAAAGGGAGTCTTCATGAATATATACATCAGAAAAGAAGTAGGTATTGCACAGAGTTTCAAACCCACAACTACACTGTTTAAGTGGTTGCAGGTTATGGATGAACAAGTCAGCTTTTAAGCTTTTATAATACAGAAAAGTACCATAGGTTGGGGCTGAAGCAAGTAAATAATGAAATTCTATCAGAAGTATTAAAAATGGATATTAAAAAATCTTTTTGTGATCTTTTTGTGAATTTTGGTAAAATTAAACTTTTGGCACAGTAGACTTGTATTTTTTCCAGAGGCTAATAATCTGTAGAAACCTGTTTCACCAGGCCAGGATGAGTGGCCAGTGGCCTGGCTGAGTTATCACAAATCTATATGCTTGAATTGAAGCTTTAAAAACAAACAAGAAAGCAAGCAAACAAACAAACAAAAAGGAACAGATAAGATACCTCATGAGAGTGTTTCCTCATTGCAAGGATTCTGCTTAAGATCCTATGGACAACAGATCTTCAGTAGTAGTTTGGGTGTTGTTTTATGGAAGTGAAGAATTGTCTTTCACCAAGAGTGGAGAATATCGTAACCTACTGAGAAAATTTGATAAGTACCACAAGATTCAAATATTCATAACTGAGTCGAACGGCAATGCTCCTGGGAAACACAGACAGTATTTCTTCCAGCCATCAGAGAAGGTCTTTTCTAGGCTCTGAGCTCTGCTATTTTTTGTATGTCCAATGAAGGACAGGAATGGGGGAAAGACATGTGTTATTAAATTCCTTTACTGTTTTTTTTACTCTATAGGTACAGAAATTAAATGTGCAAAATATGTCTCACAAATGACATACATACGTACACACGTATATTTGTGGAGGTTTTTGTTCAGATTTCAGCATCCCATTGCCTGCTCCATCCCTATTTCTAATCCCCCCGCCCCTTATTTTACATATGGGCACTATGCATAAAAGTCAAAAGTGAAAATTTATTTATGTTATGTTTTGGGGAGACACTAATTTTCATCATTTCTGGATGAATGATATCTGTTTTCAGTACTATCGCTGTTTGAACAAGACCTCACTGGTAAAGCAGACTTTTTATGTTAATTCAGCCAATAATTTTATTCAGGAAAGCCCTTTAACTCATTAAAGATAGACTTTTTAACTTAGAACATTTTAGAAGGGTTTTTAATGAATACACTAAATTGTACCTATTAAAATTGTACATATTGATTTATAAGCAAGAATAAAAGGAGAATTTTAGATACAATGAAGAACTACAGACAAACCAATATCAAACATTTTTAATAAGTGTTGTAGGGCTTTAAATAATAATTTTGATCTGAAAATTAGTACCATCAGCCTTGGTAATGGTAATAGTAAAAGCTTAATAGCTGAGAAGATTAAAGATATTTTGAAAATATTAATAATTTCTGGAAAGTGGTCTCAAGGGTATTCCAAATAACACTGTTCAAATTTCCTACATCCTCTGTATGCCAAAGAGATCTAAGGAGTATATCTGCAGTAAAAAATAGGAATGAGATGAGGAATCCTTATTGATTCTGGAAAGCTAGTCTACGGTATCAACAGAGCTGAAGCAAAGGAGGGAACCTAATCAGAATCACTAAAATAAGAAATGTATAATTTTGAGCCATTGATTCTCCCAGACAGAAAATTCAGATTCTAAGTAAAGTAATCTAAAAACCCGCTGCCATAAACTCTAATAAGATACCAGTATGTCTTCCAGGACATTATCTACAATGACCTATACTAAGAAACTAATTAATTAGTTGTACTGTTTCACCAAAATATTGAAGATTTTAGCTTTACTATATATGCCTTCTCTTCCTTTTCAATTCCTATCAGCCATCTGTGACAAATAACAAGTAAGAATATCAAGGAGATAATAAGAATGAAAACTATTATTATCACTTCCTGTGATCACTTATTGCTTATTCTGCTCAGCCAATGTTTTTTTTTCGAGCAGACTAGAATCAAACAGATTGACATTGCTAGTTTTGTTGCTCTATAAAACCTAACCACATGTCTTTGTACCACTGAGTATTTTCTGATATTCAACCATGTACATAAAAACAGGAAGAACTTGAAATTCTGGAATATTTGAAATCAACACTCTGAGTATTCTAGCTGTCAGGTCCTACAAAATGAGTGTCTAGGGGAATGAAATTAAAATTTGAAGGTATAAACTACTCACTCCTCCACTTCAAAGGAGATAAAAGATGTAGTAAGTAAGCTTTGCTTCCCTCTTCTATGTCCAGAGAAAAAGTAGGAGCAGGGAAGTTTTCTGAAGAAGAAAAGTGAGTGACAGATAGAGTTCCTTATAATTTGAAAGTAAATAAAAGTGTTCACGTTCTGTAAAACAGTGCTGTTCTTGTGTGCATCTGTGAAACAAACAAAAATGTTATTTTGAAAAATAAAAAGTCCATCTTGTGTGAAGTGTCTGAAGAAAAATTTTAATTTATGCATAATGCCTACAAACAAGCAAACAAATAAACAAAACAAAATAAAACAAAAAAAAATCCACAACGTCCTGGAGTGATTCCGATTGATAAGATTTACTTATGCACAAATTTTACATGCATTTTTGGATGAGTGGCAGCTTTGAAGAATTATTTCGATACTGAAATTGTTTGGAACAAAGTTTGATAAAAAGTGTTATTTTTTAGCCAATTTTAAAATTAACTCATATATCAAGATTTTTTTTTTTTATACATTCTATGAAATTTCAAACAATACTCAAATGCTCAAACACTAACTGCTGGTTGTCACCATGTAATGTTAGGAAACATATGGGGTTCTTCACACATAATAAAAAAGTTTTTTATTTAACGCAGAAACGCTCGCCATAGAGCCACTGCCAATACTTTTCTATTTCTTTTTTCTCTCTTTGCTTCATGGATTGCATGTGGAGGTGTGGCGGAACATAAGGATATCCAGATCACCTCAATAGTTGGTTTATATTTTAGAATCATAGAATCATAGAATGCCTAAGGTTAGAAGGGACCTCTAGAGGTCATCTAGTCCAACCCCCCTGCACACG
>JAWLRI010000329.1:129067-161104 GCA_034781795.1 Crypturellus tataupa
CCTCATGGTCAACCTGTCGTCCACCATGACGCCCAGGTCTCTCTCAGCAGAGCTGCTCTCCAGTAGATCGGTCCCCAACTTTAAAGTCAATTTTAAAGTCATTGTAACATCTAGATCTCACATAAAAGACTTCTAAAAAGTGTTCTCTTTTTTGAGTAAATCTATGTAAGAAAATAAGAAAGTCTATGCAGAACTTCAGTCTACAGCAATTTTGCTTCTGATAGTATCCTGTGAGAAATGTCTAGAGAAAAATAAACAGTAATTCTATTTCCTTGGAATGTTCCCCTGCAGTTTCTGTTTAGAAAGAAAATGATTTTACTACTACTGTTTTAGGTTGATTCTTTATTACTATCTCTCAATATTTCCTTCTCCTTTCTTGCATCATTCATCCTCTCATTTTTTTCAGCTAAATGCAAGAAGTATACAGGTAGTAAATTGATCCAACATAATTCTTTCTAGTCACATTAAAGTAGTCCATCACCACTTGAACAAGCCCTGATCTGTTCTTCTTAACTCGTAACAGTGTCTTTCATGTACTGTAAAATTAACAGAGAAACATGAAGAGAATACACATCACAGGGAGTGAAAGCACAAGCATGAAGGGGAAATGTGGCACAACTCATTTTTAGCCCATGCATAGAAAGCTTGCATGATGAGGTCAACTGTACCATAGAATGCTAATCTTGTTCTTGAAACAGCCACATTTTTTCAAATTTATAGAAGATTCACAATGACTACAATGACTGCAACAAAAACAGGGCCATTAATGCTACTCTCTCCCTCCAGAATTCAGAGCTCCTACATATTAAAAGGAATAAAATAGTAACAATATCATATAGACTTCATGTCCACAAATAATGAAATATTGCCTCTAGAGAGAAGGATTCATAACAGAGATACGACAGCTACTACCTTAGGCAATGCATCTTAGCAATGAGAAAAGAAAAAATACAAAACTAATAATTTGCAGAATTACTTGAAAAGCGAGAATTTTCAGTTTTCCACGAGGCGTCACCAAAGTCTTTACAGAAAGATTCCATAACATGAAAAAGACATAAAGGCTGAGTGGCATTTTCTGTTTGTTATGAAGGTGCTTTGTGTGCAAAGTAGGGGTGTTTGAAGTTTAAGTGATCTATAAAAACAGATTTCTTAAAGGAACCACTAACATTGTGTTTGTACTCTGAAGAGTGTGGATTAACTTAAGAGGAGAGGTGTTTTTGTGCAGTTTATGTTTCAATTTGCAAGATTCTATGACAAATACATACTGTAATAGCTCCTGTACAGCTGTTTAGAATAGAAATGTGTCAGCATTCCCTCCCCCTGCCCCCTTTTTTTTTCCTTAATAAGTTGAAAAAACAATGAAGAAACCAAGTGCCTTTGAAAACTAAGGTGTTCAATTAGCTTTAAAAGGCAGGTTTGCATGGGAACAAAATACCTCTTTATCACTGAACACTGAACAGGGAAATAAGAACAAATATATTCCTCTGTGCTACCTGCCTATCATTTGATGCTTATTATCTAACTGTTCTTACCGTAACACTATATTCTGATACAGAAATTCAGTTTGCCCACTAGCACATCGCATAAGATCAGTGATCTTATATGATCATATAAGAACAAGTACAAATTCTTCTCACTTTTCTATTCTTATTCAGAAATTATATCACCAAACTTCAGCAGTCTGCTGTAGTCTTTCATGACAATTTTTTTTGAATTCTTATTTTGCAATATGGTGCTAGGTGTTTCTTAATCTTTGTTTTGCTTATAGAGTTTTAGAAGAATTCTCCAATTTTAGACTTTTCCTTCTTCTGGGGAAGAGAGGAGAAGATTATTTTTCTATCTTTTTGATTTTTTTCTTTCTTCTGGATCAATAATGCTTAATTCAGTATTTCAAGAAAGTTCTTTTTCACCTCTAAACTACACATCTGAATGAATATAGCCCTTTGGGAATGTAAAAAGATGCTTAGTTTCTCATTATATCTTTATTTTCCTAGCTTGATTGATTTTGCCCATGCATGCATGGTGGTGGGAAATGAAAAAGATCTTTCCAAGATGATTCAACCCTTCATTCAACATGAAACAAGCACAAAAAATCCCACATATTTAAACAGTGTTAATAATTACTTACTTACCTTATGGTAATTATCTAAAAAAGTATCTAAATGGTTTCTGCTCTTTTTGTGTCTCTGGGTTCCTCATGAATAGCAATTCCTACTGCACAGAAAAACTTTCAAACCACTTACTTAGTGCATTATAGATGAAAATGGAAGGAGGATGAAAGCTCAGGGAAGTGACTATTGTAGGACAAGCAGTCTTTCTTCTCTAAAATGATGATCCAAACAAATTCCATCACTGTAAACCACCACATAATTATTTTAACAGGTGGTCCTCATTGAAGACAAATTTGAGGGATGTCCTAACTAAAATTAATATTAAACCCGCATTTCAAACCAAAGGGGACCTGGATGGGAAACCTAACAGGGACAATAGAAACACGGTTTGATAATGTCAAAAAGAGAAATGTTTCTGAGGGAGTCCACCAAAAAAAAAAAAAAAGTTTCCCCACTCAGTGTGCTTTTAAATGACATTTATGGTTGTACTCTTGTTACAAAGCAACAAGCCCTGACAAAGCTTGTAACCCATTTAAAGGAATATCTTGGGATAAGGAAACTGCAAAAGTGGAAACCTTTTTAGTGACTACTACACCTTTTTGAAATGTGCATTCTTTCCAAAATAATTTACTTCATGTTCACAAATTCTCATATCCTTAGCAATAAGATGTGCCCTTGTACCAAAAAAAAAAAGCTAGTTATAGTATTCCTAAGAAATAAGAGCTGCGAGTAAGAATTATGAAAGTTCTTTCTCCTTTTCTCCCTTTTTCTCTCTCACTCTTTCTCTCTCTATCTATCTCTTTCTGACTCTCTTCTTCTTTCTTGCTTTTTATCATCTTCAAGGAGGGAGGTGATGGAAATGTAAATATTCTACATTACCTTTTTTTCAAGCAGGTTTTTGTATATCACAAGGCGCACAAGCCAATTTATGTTTCGTCTCAAAAATTACTACTGAAGGGATTTTATTCACCAGGCAAAAGTTTCTCATTCTTTTTCCTTTTATTTTTGCCAAGTGAAAATAATTTTAAATATTAAAGGAAGATACCAGTTTGAAACTGGTATCCACCCAGCCCTAATAAGGCAGAACGGAGAGGCAATGTCAATGCTTAAGCAGGGGGGATCCTGCTTGAGCAGGGGGGTTGAACTTGATGGTCTCTAGAGGTCCCTTCCAATCTCAACCATTCCGTGATTCTAAGACTCTGTAATGTTCCCGGCTATCAGAGAGTCAAAATAAAGATGTACCAACCACATCTATTGCAGAAAAGATTCTCTCTTTTGGGGGGACAACTGTAAAAGTGAAGGCTGTGTAGGCAAGCCATTAAAAGAAATTAACAACATGAACACAGGATTGACATTCCTCCTGAAAACCTTGTAACTAACAACAGAATTGTTACTTTTGCATGCAATATGCTACTACCGATTTTAAACTCCTTTCCATCTTTTTTAGCCATCAGAATCATAAATAAATAGAATATCAATACAGAAAAAAATCAACTGAATAAAGATTTCTAAATCCACATAATAATGTTTCTTAAGCTGCTCTTTTCTTCCATCTTCACTTTGCTTTTTACTTTTCTACCTCTCAGGATTCAGTTCAGATACTTTTTTTCATACAAATTCACTCATATCCTCCTAAAGGTACATATGAAACTCCTAATATATTCTTCATCTTGATCTCTTTTATTTCCTTGAATTATTGCATTTCCATTTTTGCAGGGATTTTGAGAAAAAATATCACGTGTACAATTGCTCAATTTACAATTCTCTGGCATTGTCCCTCATTTTTACTTTAACTTTCTCAAATTCTCGCCTTTGCTGAGGCAACTATCATACAAGAGTTCATAAGGATATGGAAAAGCAAATACCAGAACAGAATAGAGGACAATTTACTGTTAAGAAAAACTACAACACGGTATGGCAGTAGAAACTATAGTGATTTGTTCATTTCAGTTATAGTTATGTCTATAATCTTGTCTGACATAAACTATGCCACAGAGGCAAAACAATACTTCTTAATGCTGTGCAAAGAGAAGTAAAAAAGAAGAAATGATACAACCATTGAAACTTTATGTAATTATTGGATTGGGAAGCAATAAAAACAGAAACATTACTGTATAGAAAATATCATAAGATCCTATAATTCAGATTATAAGGGACTTCTACAAGTTTGCAATCTAACCACCTGCTGAAAGCAGGGCCAACTGCCAGGTCAGACCTGGTTACCCAGAGCTTTTTCCAGTCTGGGTACAAAAGTGATCTTCAGTTGCAGTCCTGTGCTGTTTTAACAATTCCTTTGGTTAAAAGGAAATAATTTACATTGGAATCTAATAACTGGCATTTTTTCTTTAAATGGAGATGTGGATATTACAAATGTTATTGTTCTATATGTGGTTAGGAAATGGCCATAATATAGACTTGGGATATTTTGCCTCTTCATCATTCTTTCTGTAGCTGAACTTTAAAACTCTCAGAAACTTCTCCCTCGCTGTATTTTTGTCTATAGATCTGCAGAGTTTCAAGCATAGGCAGAATCTTCCATCTGCAGATAACCACTGACGGTCCGCTCTAAAAATACAAGTGAAACTTATTCAATAGATTTCAACATGGTACAAATAAAAGAAGAATGATACGGCATAAAGAATGCTATTTAATATTCTAGAAGTCAATGGTGGCATTTACTAAATCTGTTTTGCAACTCCATATGCAAGCTTTTGCTGATATCTGCAGGAAAAGTGTAACATCTCCCCACAAACACATGTGTAGGATGGGATTAACCTCAATAACTTTAGACTTCTGCTATGTAGATACTCACATGAGCTAATCATCTAGACTCCCTTAAAAATTCAAGCAGAGAAATAGGAATTTTCAGGCTACACTTCACTTGACCTATCTTAAACTTCTACCTCAAAAAAAGAAAAAATTCTGTCTGTAAAAAAGTCTTTAATCCAGCTGCATTATAAAATGAAAGCTGCTTTTTGTGGAGCAAAGTAATAGAGCTTTGCATGATTTTTTTTCCAAGATATTTACTGTCTTTTATGTGAGCACCATTTTAAATATTGTTTTGAAAAAAAAAAGTGCCATTTCTTGCTATTCTATTCTCATTAATATTAAAGAACTTTGCTGGCAGAGTTATGCATATGAGGACTCACACATTTTAAAACTCTAATGCTAACAGCAGTCTGTAATGTAGATCTGCCCTGAGACTGAGAAATCAACCACAAGCCAAACATGAACATTTGGAAAGTGACTCAAGGTTTCAGTCTAATGATTGTCATAACAGATTTTTGGTGATGCCACTCACACAGTTCAGAGAGTTAGACATTAGGTGTTTTGAAAGTTCAGTAGCTCAAAGACTTCAATTTCACATTCATACATAAGTCTGACGGATAAATGGGAACAGGCTTGAAAAGCTGTAGGAGCTCATTCACATCTCAAATCTTAGGAATCCTGTTTGTTAAAATTCTCATGCCAACATTTCTTCTGCACTGAACCTGTAAGCAGTGTGCTTTTACGAAGGTTGTCTAATTGTTTTTATTTCTCAGCCACAAAAAAAAAAGGTGCAGAAAGTTTCATTATATTCCTTTTAGAAGACCTGTTTGTGTAGAATACATTTGAGTAATGCTGTCCTTCAGATAAACAGAATTCCTTTTCCAATAGACCTCATAACGGGATATATAACGTGTTACATGGCTGAGAGGCACCCTAGAGGTAGTAAAATTTATTCAGCATCTACTGCTTCAGTACTACCTGCATATTAGTTTCAACATGTTATTGTGTGATTTAGAAATTAAGAATCAATTTTCTAATCAAAATTAATTACTAGGTAAAGTCCAGTAAAAAGTTGGATGCGCTGGAAATCTTGTATCTTAGTAAAGAAATGTATTATATGTCATACCTGTTCAAAGTGCTCTCTGTCATTAGATTTTTGTATTTTCCATAGTTGCTGATATGTACTGGTATATACTGGTATCATGCAATATCTTGCTTTACTCTTCATTTATAACCTCCAGGAAAGGCTATATTAAAAACCAATTAAAAAGATTAAAATAGACTGAATGCAAAATTTATATCTAAAGAGTATTTATGTCTAAAGGGTAACCTAAAAAAAAAAACTGCTTGGCACTTGTGCATTATGCATGTACCATTAGATATTAAATTTAATCCCCATTGATGTCAATCAATTTGATTTACAAATGAAGACTGAGATTTTTGATCACTCTTTGCAGATTCACTGGAAGGAATTACCACTCAACAACAATTTACATTCCTTTTTTTTAGACAGGGTACTATTAAGTCATACCAAATTATCAACTATCATATAAAATATAAGATGCCAATTATAATGAGGTTGATCATGAGAATTCATATGAACCCAGTATTATACAGAATAAATAAATAAACGTCTGCATTTTCTTCTACTTGATATATATTATATATATATATTATATAATATATATATATATATATGGGATATATATAATATATATATTCCATCATTCTGTTCACTTGGATTTCAGGTTTGTTTCTATTCCAAGAGAGAATAAAAACAAGCATTTTGAAATTTCTTATCATGTACCTTCTGAAGGAAAAAAAAAGTATGGATTAACACTAATGTTTAGTTCCAGTGCAAGAGTTCCTATTCATGAACGTTTAACACAATGAGTGAGAATGTGATTGAGTCTGTGCAGAGTAATTCATATTTATGTGTCCATTAGTTAATGTCTACAATCAATAGAAACCTAGCTAATACAGAAAAAGAAATCTAGAGAGCTTTTGGGTCATCCTAAAGTGAGTGTCTACATTTGATCAACTAGGAAGCCCTGCAGACTATATCATGCTGACCAAGAGCCTGATTCAGTTGTCCAGAGACATTTTATATTCTCTATGGTTTCCAACATCCTTTTTGTTGCTAAGAATTGTAGGATTTTTTTTTTTTATGCTAACAACAACAACAAAAAGTCCTAACAGCCTAAAATGGAATCTTTGCAATGAAGTTGGGGCAATCTGAACCTCAACCTTAAGAAAAGATATTGTATTGAATATTTTTAGAAGTATATACAGAATTCCTGTCAAACATGTGAAGTTCAATTATTGTATTATAAAAGGCAGAAAACATTATTTTTTCTTTGAAAATGACATATATCAGTACAGTTTTAATCATAATGACTCTAATTTTCAGAAAAGATTCTTATATGTAGCAGCATTAGAGCACATGAAAATAGATTTTTTTTAAATAATACTTTTGTATAAACCTTGATATTGCTGAGAAATGAACTAGATCATTATAAAATGAAGATTTCTAGTTATGTCATCTAGTTTTAAAACTCATAAAAATTATGAGCAAAGTCTGAAAAATAAATACTCTGACAATAAAGAAAAATATGCACTTCCGAGGCAAAAGTGATCTCATCCAAAACTGTAATAGGTGATTTGTCTTTCTTTTCCTAGAGAATTCTCTTCCATAAGACACTTAGATACCCCATTTATGATTACTGCTTATCTTTTATGTAGCTGGCAATAGGGCAGATAAAGCCAAGGAGAAGTAATCTGCTTTAAGAAAGCTAGTGGGTTTCTCTGTAAGCAGCTATATCCCCAAGTTATATCCACAGCTAACATCACTGTCAAAGGTATCTATCCATAAAATAAAAGGACCTCCCTCACAAGAACAGCCACCATATTATTTTAGAAGAGAATAAAACTGATTTGCACTGGATCCAAATTCAGGGGGCTTCACACCAGATTAATTATATATGCAAGATTGTACTGATGTTTTTTTAATGAATCCTCATTCATAAATCACAGTCCAGCTGCTTTCCTCAGTAGGATGCCATATAACTGAAGAGCTATTACCAGCCTGGCACCTGCCCTCGTCACTTTCCATCTTACGGAGCTATTTTGATTACAGTTACATTCATTTATTTTTGAAGTACTTTACATATTGAAATGCAGATGACCAAAAAAGTCTTCAACATACTCAGTCTCAGTATAGTTCTAGTAATATAATGTTAAGTCAAGGAACAGTACATATTCAAAACATTTGCAAATACTCAAAAGACCTGACTATAACCTGATGAAATAACTAGCTAGTAATATTCTCAGATCACTATCAGGAAATAGAACAGGAAAGTTTACCAAACAAATTACCGAAAGAATTCATTAAAATAAAATTTCCTGTATTACCAATAACTGATAAACAACTGGTTCACCTGGCCTTTATGTTTATATCAGATTGAGCAGCTTATAATTTTAATTCTAAAATGCATATTTACAACAAATTGAGCTTTTTTTCTAATGTAGTTTCTCTTTTTGCTACATTCTTTTAGCTTACTTGGAAGACTAGAGAGATCTGGGCACTTTTCCCGAACCCTCCACCATATTTCTACTTACCCTTCATCACATGATTGCTTTGGATGTACATACATACATGAAACATCCAAAGTTTTCCCATCTAACATTTTAAAATGAAGCTGAGAATTAAAACATACTGCCTCCTAATTGCCTGCAAAGTCACTGGAGAGGGGCATACAGCATTTTTAAGTGAGCTTTAAACACCAAATTGCCCTTTGGAGGTATATCAGATAGAAAAGAAATGTAGGGATCTTGGGTTTGGCACTTAATATTAGACTAAAAGAATCTGGGCCTACTAAAAGAATCTGTAGACTTACATCTAGACAGACTGTAGGACAGGTGAAATTCATTTTCCTGATCTAGGAAGTTTAGACTAGAAATGACACGGAGCCCTCCCTGCCTGTGCACAGAGGTTTCTTTCCTGACATCATCACAGGCAGGAAGAAAAAAACCTCATATCTATTCTTGATACATAGTCAGGATACAGTATGCTAACAGTACAGAATACCCACTTTACAGAAATGCATAGTTAGACTAACCATGAAGCATTACATTATCTGAAAATAGCCTATATATCCATTTTTCCACAAAAAATGATAGGCTGTTATTTGTCTACAAATCCTTGAAAATAAGCTTTTTTTAATTTTTCTTTTTCTTTTAATGGGAATCATATACACAATAAAAGATGAATTCCACAAGTAAAAATCATAGAGTTATTAGAGCTTATTTTTACAAACTGGTAAACACTTCAAATTGCATAATTTTTGTGATGGAATCACCTCAATCAGTAGACTTTTGTTTAACTTCACGGAGAAGACGAAATTGCAGGAGGCTTTTTTATTTATTTTGTGTAATTTAGACAACAATTGCTCTAACTCTTTTACCACTGTTATTTTCTTTCAGTTTAGGAGAAAATAGTTTGACCTACAATACAGATTCTCTTGGTATTTTATCAAATTTATTTTATGCCGGCAGCAGTCACTGATTTTAATTGAATGGAAACAACAGTTTTCATCCTCTGTGTCACATTGCTGGATTTTGTATCGTTGAATTTTAACATTGGTTTCACTGGGACTTGCCGAGTGAAGCTTACGCCAACCTCTGAGTCTCCTTGCTGTACTTCTTTCCAGGGCAGCATTGTTTGCCTTTTGTCTGCTCTCTGATTAAATTGACATTATTTTACCTTTTGTGACTCCTGTGTCATTTTCTGTTGACAGCGTCTAGCAATGGTAACAGGCCAGTGTCCTTGCAGAGGGGGCAGAAACCATTGATTGACTGGGTGTATTAATGCAGACCCTTAAATGTCATGCAGGCGTAGCTTTGTGCTCGGTGGCAGCTGAATAGGTGCTAGGGAGAGATGTTATTAACCACAGATAACAGGCAGCACCCTCTATAGACTAGCAATGTCACTTTGTACCCTTTGAGGAACAGTCAGCAGTGAAATCTGTTCGAGCAATCCTGCGTCTCCCTGTGCACACACCCCGGACTGAAGCTATCTCAGGCAGAAGAGTTGCAATAGCATTCTGATTAGACCGATGTTCGTAGGTTACTCCTGTGATTTCCAGGGAGCTGAACCACTTTTTGTACCATCCATCTGCACTTCACAGCTTAAATCTCTTCAGGACAATGAGATAGGACCTGCTGACACAAAAGGTTAAATGTTCACCGTGGATTGGGAATTTATAATTGTGTTTTCAAAAATGAATGATTAAAAACAGTTACAAGAAGCACCTGGCTTTTAAGTCTTATGCATAACACAAGGGAAGTTCAACAATTATATCAAATCCTTCTGAAAACATCCCTTTAAATAGGATAGAGAGGTGAGAATGTCACAGTCTTAAAATTATAAACTTTATAAAACATGTGCACTTAAAAATAAAGTGAGTAGTGGAGAATGGTCTGTGTAAAATCTCATATGATTTGCACGCATATGTTCATACACATGGAGCATTTCCTGAGACCCATCTCGATTCAGTAACACAATTAGAGACAGGCTTGTCATATTTTCAAGATTTACATGAAAATTTAAATGTTTCGCTAGATTAGGGAACTTGCCAAGAATTAAAGTAGGAACTGCAGTGGGAATTTTGTCTTCCTTCTGTTCGTTTTTTTATTATGAATCATGAATAGCACAATCTAACCAATGTAATTTGAATTATCATCAGCATTCTAAGGGTACAACTGTTCTTGTACTACATCCAGAATTCGGGCATTTTATCCTGCTTCTAGATTTTTCTGTGACACATTCTCTGTATGAACAAATGAAAACAGTGATGATGTGATGACAAGAAGTTATGTTAGAAGGTGGAGTATACTAGCTCACGCATGATGCAACATTAAAGCGACTGGCTTCCACTCTGGAGTTGTCTCACATCCAGCCATCTCTAAGTACTATCAAAATAAATTCAGTTTGCCTGCACCTACCAATTTATTTTTTTTCCAGTTGTTGCAAGATATTGTAGAAACTAAAAAGAAGCACAAATTCCCGTTGATTCCTGTAAGTAGGATGCACAAATACATGTGTATATATATAAATATGACCCACAAAATAAGTTCTGTTATATGATTAAGCCAAAAAATGGTGTGTGACATATTATTTTGAGGATAGTAAAAATGCTACTTACACATATTCTGTAAGCTCAAGGGAGTGATGTTTATTATCTGATTTATTTTTCTTCATGATAGTTGTTTTGCAATATATGGTACAGTGCTACCTACTTAAGCTATTAATGATTACATATAGTTTGAAAAGCTACATTCCATTATGAAGGTTTCTTTTTTTTTTTTTTTTTTAATTTCTAATGGTAAAAAGAGAGTTTTCAAACTTGGTAGGGAAAAATACAACAAAAGGTATATTATCCTTTATGTTGTTTATATTCACACTACCACATTATATTCACATTACTACATTATATTCACATTATAATAAGATGCATCCATTTGATAAAACTTTTATTTTCAATAGCCTTTATTGGAAAAAAAATGTGGCAATATATGGCAATTCTTTAACATATGCACGTAGAATGCACAGCTGCAGAAGAGCTCTTCTACAGCTGAGAATATCTGAACTTCCCTGCAGACATCGCTGGTGCATGCCAAAAAGCATGTATTCAGAGCACCATGCTGAGTAAACTACAGCATTAATTAGATCTTTTTGCTGTATTTGGCATATCTCATTAAATATCTAAAAATATCCCTACAGTAATAAGGATATTTTAACATATACAGGTGTTTCGGTGATATAGAATAGCACCTGGTTTTAGTTGTAACTGATATAGGTCTGTCAAACAGATTCCTAATGAATATTTCTTTTGCTCTGTCTCCAGTGCCAAGGTAACAGTGATGTCCAAGACACTCAGAGGTTGTTGGAGCTCAACTCTCAGTACATCGGTGCAGAAGATTGCATAGTATGTTCAAGTTCAGACAGTTCTCAATATTTGTACATCCTTTGGTTTGCTGAGGCACCCATTATCCTGTGCAATTTTACAAGGAGACCTGTTTCAACAGCAGTTTGCAAGGAAGCTTCGTTCAAATATTTCACAGACGCAAAAGGTAGCAACTACAGACAGTAAAAGTTAACTCACATTTCTTCCTTTACAAGGTCTGTGTTCAGACCTAGGTGCTTCTTAACAAAAGTTGTTGACACTATCAGAACAAAAGTAGAGCAGAAAGTCTTCTTCCTGCTTTTCTTCTCTGGTAGCTCTTTTTGTAGTTCATATGTACAGGCAGTTAAAATACTCTAGATCCAGAGATCAAAGAATTGTAAAGAGGACTTGGAGAGATGGTTCTACTGACACAGCAGATGATAGTTCCATTTCTTTTCTTCTTAGAAGAAGATTCACATCAAGAAAATAGGAATTCTGATTTCAATAGTGAAGGATATTTTGCAGTCCTGAAACCATGACTTGGCAGATTATATTCAAAGTCTTCAGAATGATGGAAGGCGCTTTTGGATGTCAAGTAGGAATATAACTAATTCAAGCAATTTTCAGTGAGTCTATAAAGGAGAAAAAAATCAAGACTGTAAAAATAACTTTAAAATGTAATGATGACTGGAGAATGATAATGCTATTTACTGGAAACTTATAAAGTCTCAAAATCTATTTAAAACAAACCAGGAACTTTTCCTCTCAGCAAATGAAGAACATAGATAATGATAGATATTACTGAATATTGATACTACAATTTTATGATGCTGTGATATAACACACTAGCCTGCATTTCCTGCTGTGGAAAGATAACTGATAGATCAGTTTGAAACATGCAGAGTAAGGGTGTTAGCATTTTTTTCATTTTTGCAGATTAGTGTCTTACAATGAAAAAAAAAGTCAGTTTTGGTTAAAACCAGCAACTTTCTGTTAAACTTTCCTGCTTTAAATATATAGTTCACCAAATATATTCTAAACCACTTTAGTCATAGTTATACAATCAAATTAAAAAAACCCTTTTTGATACTTATGCTTAAAAAAAAAATCCATGACAAAACCAGAACTGAATGAAAAACATGGAAGTTATTTTGATGTTCAAAGAATTTATGGAACAATTTTTTTCACAGACACAAAATTGCAAATAAATCTTTTTTATCAATTCTAATTAACAATTTTCCAATATAGTTAAGCATGCATGAATACAGGTGTTTGTAATTCCTTATTTACTATCCATGACAGTTATGAATTGTGTGGAGGCCTATGCAGGTTTTTTCCTACCTCCCTAAACCATCCATCTTCACTTCTTTTTCTGTGTGCTCAGTGGTGATCTAAACTTTGGTTGTTATTCAGTTCTCCAGCTTCTCTTGAGTTCCCTTCAAAGCAACAGAAATTGCAATTCTTCACAGCTCTTTGTGTTGTCACTTTTTCTCCCACCATTTCTTATAATGCTGTATAGTTGGTCTCCTCCATTGTGTGGCTGAAAAAAAAAGGAGGAGGAAGGAATGGGAAAGACAACTATTATGTAAAGCCTGCAAGTAATATCTGTCACTGATTTTGTATTTTTCTGCTTAATAAAAGACCAGGCATCTAATGAAGAACTAGAAATTACAATGCTATATGAATAACAAACTGAAAATTATGTTTCTAATATTTAAATATAATAATTTAAAAAAATGAAAAAATATGTTCATAAATGGTTAATGGGTAGAATTGCCTGAATAAATTCACAACACCTAATTTAAATTGTTGCATTTCATCTTTTTTTTTCTTCATATTTCAGGAAAACTTATTCCATTGAGGAATCAGAAAGTATTCTGTGCTACATTTGGCCTGATTTTCAATAAGTTAAAACAAACAAAAACATAAAATAAAGAAGGAAAAAGAAGCAGTGAAGAACAGAAAGTCAAATTTAAGATTCCTACAAATATTCAGAGAAATATTAGCTGCTTCATGAAAGGCCATTCACTCTACCTCATAAAATCATAACTTTACAAGGGACATTGAAAATAAACTATTCCATGAAGGTAAATGTAGTCAATATTTACTGCTGTGTATCTGCCCCATAGTTAAAGAACATTAATGATTAAGGCTCCTAAATGCCTGCAATTATCCATTGGAAGGTGTTCCTTAGCATTAAAATAACAATTTTCCCTACTGTCCAGTTTTTTTTTTTTTGGTGCAATTAAGCTTCATAACTTCTTTTTCACTGAAGCTTGGGAAAAAAAAAAAAAAAAAAAAACAGATTTATTTTTAATGTACATGATGGTGTTCATCACTCCTCATCCTTTCTTTTCTTTCTCAAGCTTCAAATACTAGTATACTCAGTGTTTCCTCATTTGATCTTACAGAACAAGCACTTGAAATGTAATTATTCTCTTCATTATTCTCTTGCTATTTTCAGTTGCCAAAATATTTCTAGAAATATGATACCAAAACTGGAAACAGAATTCCAACTGAGATTGCATCAGATGAGCAGAGTTTAAAAATTATTTCATATATCTACCAGGTTATACTTCCCAGTAATATGTTTTCCTATGATATTTGCATTTTTTCATGGTCTTTTCCAATTTGATTAAGACTTTACTAAAGTCAAGATAATTATTTTCTTTGTTGGTTCTCTTTTTACAGTTCCTCTCATCCTTTTCACAAACGGAATCTTGTTTATTCCTAATAAATCCATATTGGTTGCAATTCATCTTATTTTTTTCTTAAAGATACCTGCAAATACATTTTTTCAGTATTTGTGCTGGAAGTGTAAGTTAAAGTGACAGGAATATAATTCCCTATGTTCCATTTTGAGGATGAAACCTTTGTTGCCTTTCTCCAGGCTTTTGGTACCGGACCAAAATAATTATTCAAAAATAATTGTAAAAAGCTTTTGTATTTCATCAGCTGACAATTTAAAGTACTGTAAGATGAAGCTCCTCAGCCACAGATAGTCTGAAAATCTGTCATTTGCTTTCTAACATCTAGTCTATTTTTTCTCTTTCAAGGCTGAGATCTCATCTCATGCTAGTGTTGTTGATATAAACTGCATTTACTCAATAATAGAAGCAAGATCCTTTTTAGTTTAGTGAAAACTAACACAAGTCCTAATATCAATTGTAACCTGAAACTAAATAAGAACAATATTTCAACCTTCTTAGTCTTACATGCCAGTACTTTCCTACTTCACTATGTAGTGTAAACCCCTTGCCATATCTTTCCCTTATTATTTACCATGTGCTTATGGCATTGCTTCTCATTACCCTTGTCATTCTTTTATAGCTTTTTTTTTTCTTTGAGATAAGATTTTAGACAAGAATTTCCAGCTGCATCTCTTCCACTTAATAAAATAGGGCACTGACTACTTATTGCTTAATTGATTCCACATCAGTTGTCACCCTTTTGGCTTATTACATCTCAAACTGAGTTAGACAAAATAAAAGAACAACTCAATAATCTGAACAAGCTTGTACAGATTTACTTCCTTTGGCCTTCTACAGTCTTCCAACACTATTACAGTAAGTTCTGCACTGTCAGTCTCCACTGCCGGTCTCCACCTTCATCTCACATCCTGTGGCCAACAATGCCTATCTTCAGGCTATACCTATGCCAGCAAACTCAGTAGTGCCTAGGAACAATGTTATCACATTGCCAGAAAATCCCCATGTGTGTGCTGGATACTTTCCCAGTAGCACTGTTCCCTGAGCACAGTTTGGGAGTTGCAGCTTTCCTGTGGACCATCCCTATGTAGACAAACTGCCTGCATCCACAGTTTTAAAAGTTTAAAATGTTTATGTTTACTTTGCAAATGTTTAAAGTATATTTACTTTATTACCTTTGTATGCTTACTTGTAGAGATACAGCCTCAGTATAAATACTGAGCAGCCTCAGCCTGCTGCAACAAATTCTCTATATTATTCCAGATCCAGAGCCAAGTGCTATGTATTATTCACATGGCCAGTAGATTCATGAGAAACAAAATGTTTTCTATCCTGTTGTATTTAGCAATGTAGAGATAGTCTTTTATTCTATTTCTTCATGTTTGTACTGTTTCTCTGATTATTCTTTCAGCAGCAAAATATAACTTTCTTGATACTTCTTTCCTTTGGAAAGTGCAGTGTAGCACTGCAGCCAAATTTATCACTTATAACACCTTTCCTTCACAGATGATACAGCTTCTAGAAAGTCTTCCATATCACTTTTTTTTTTGTTTCTATTCAAGGTTGTCTCCATGTTTTCCTTCTGTTGCTCTTCCTCTTTCCAATTCTGAGAACTATGAATACTATCTTTTCATGCTTAGCCTATCTCATTAGGCTCCATCTCAATATTGTCAAGCAAATCTTACCTTTTAATTAAAATAAAATCCATTAATTATAATCACATCTTCCAGATCTTTTCTACATTCTCTTTATAACTAACATTTTTGTAATATTTTTGAAGGATTTCATCCCATTCATTGCATCCAGCTATAGAAGTGACAAGACACAAGAATCTGACCTGCTCATTAAAGGGTTCAGTTAGAATCAGTGAAGGAAAACAAACACCTGCATTCTCCATTTGCATAAAAAATGGTGCACCAATTGGTTAAACCAATTGAGAAAATATTTTTGGTCCACTCACTACTGATATCTTAAATGAATAGTAGCTGTTTCCATAACATAATTTGTGAAGTGACTTTCCACTAACAGAGGACTGCAAACCACACATTGAGAAGCAGTACAGTAATTTAGGATTCTGATTCTATTCAATCTACTCATACTATATATACATATGACTTCAACTGTCATATAAGTAAGTGTCTCTTTACCGAAGTATTATTCATAATTCATTTAGTCAACTTTACGCAATTACATTAGATTTTAAGTCTGACTGACTTATTCTTGTATTGGTTCTCTGTTATGTTATACTTTAGACTTGTAAACACTCTATCAAAAACATTTCTATAAATGAATACTTTTATTAGATGTGCAAATCATAGAACAGTTCTGTTGTCCTGAAAGACTACATTGGAAAAGAGTATTTAATTTTCATTTTAGCAAATGCCAACTATGAAAGCAAGCAATACAAACAATTAGCCAAGGAGGTCATGACTTTTATTTCCAATCATCTGTCAATGAATTTACCACCCACAGACTCTGTGTGGGTTTATTAGCAGGTACAGGGCATTATGAACATTTTTTTTCAGAGTTACTTAAATTTTGCTACTAGGATAGGGCAAGGGAATCAACTTTCATTGGTTTATCCTTTCATTCTCTTGTCCTATTAAAAAGATTCATTATATTGTAGAATGGCAGGGAGACATATGCTTCTCCCTTTTTAGTCAACAAGAGGCTTTAGTCAACAATTACCAAGACTACAAGAGAGATCAAGTCACTAGCAGCAGCATATATAAATCTTGGTGTCATCAAAGAACGTGTTATCCAAAGGAAAAAAAAATAAAGGTGATTATGGAAGAGGACAAAAGGAACATTTTCTAGTAAATTTAAATCTCTCAAAGTTTTTCTAACTGAGATAAAAGTTACTCTTCATCAGAAAAAAAAATTCAGAAGTAGACCTAAATCAGAAGTCAAGACAGGATTCCTTGATTAGAGACTAGTTTCAGAAATGGCTAAAAAAAAGTCTCATGGTCCATGTTATACAAGAGGTCAGACCAAATAACCGTAAAATTCTCTGAATCTACAAAAAAAATATGTTGTTGCTTTTGGAAGATACAGTTCTAACTTCCCCAAAATATTTTCTTTTCCACAGTTTGTCTTTGAGACCACAATGAAAGCTCACTTTTTTGAGAGCTCAAGGAGACTGATACTTTTCCCTCCTACACCTTATATCTTTGCATCTACCATTACTTGAAAATAAAAGAGGAGCAGACTGTGGGTACATATACTAGACTATTGATTGCTTCCCCTGCTTTGCGATTAACTTCTTCCATGCCTGTGGTGGTGGTAAGCACCATTAGTTAAACCTTCCTTACTGAGAAATGCTATCATATTAAACTCTTCCAGCATCATGGTTTATTTATTTTTTTACTTAATAACAATAAATAGAGGAGGTACAGATTAGCAGTACACATTCTGTATTCCATTGCACATCATCCTTTTGCTTACATAAGCTTCAGATTAAAGAGAAACATAGAACTGTGATAGGACGGCCTAATGCAAACAACAACAACAACAGCAACTCTCCAGTTTATTCTGGATCATTGCCTAATCATTTGAAACATAAATTCATATCACAAAATAATGCTTGTATTTCAGAACTCTTTAGAGAACAGAAAAGTGACAATAGACAGGTTTGATTCCTCTTTTTTTTTTTTCTTTTTTAGGATATCAGCATCTGAAAGTTTGCAATCAACTGAAGAGGGTTAGATGTTTAGCAAAGTAAGCAGTTCTGCAAACTGCTTCAGAATCATTAAGGTTGGAAGGGACGGCTAGAGGTCATCTAGTCCAACCCCCCTGCACACACACGGTCACCTAAAGCATGTGGCACAGGATTGCTTCCAAGTGAGTTTTGAATATCTCCAGAGAAGGAGATTCCACAATCTCTCTTGGCAACCTGTTCCATTGCTATGACCTCCAACTCTCTGAGTAGGCCTCCAGCTCTCTGAGCTCTGTGACACTGATCACCAACCTCTAGACTCTGCCATCTCTACTTAAGAAAAAAACCCTAAACAAAACAAACTTATTTAAATGATTGTAGAGACTGGATCACCCCAGGGAAATAAGAGGTATATTTTCTTGCTGTCAATGACTCAGAAACTTTTCATGACGATCTGTTTTTTCGGTTTTATTTAATAACCCTGCCACACATGTAAGTTAGGTGGTGTAAACAGCATCACCATAACTCCATAGCAAGTATTTCATCTGTTCTAGTAGTAATTTTGAGGTGAATGCCTCCCTATGAGACACAACTCAATTACACATCAGTTTTACTTGTAATTCTTATGAACTGTTCTATATTGCACTTGAAGTTATTAAGTTTCTGTTTCGATATGCCTGTAAGCTAGAAATTTGTTTTTCTTCTTTGCTTAAGTACGTAATTTGTTTCCTTGTTATTTTTAAAATCGCACTTTCTTAATGCATACTGGGATCTGGAGTAAACTAGACTCCAGTATGCACCAACAGATGCAACAATTCCATAAGGAGATAACATATTGGCAACCAGTGCAAAAACTGTCGGACTCTGAGTTGCTGGTATAGCTAAAGTATTAAATCAATACTGCAGAGACAAAAAAGTTTTCATGAGGCCATTATATATAACAACAGACTGCCATTTGGCTCACTGTCCTAGTGTGTGCACTGTCTCTTAATACATTCTTTTGGGCCAAAGAATTTAAAAGACAAAGATGATCTTCAACACTGCCACCGTGATGATGAATGTACATCACTTTCTGAGCAGGGACACATTTTTGCTAGTCTTCTTGCACATGAACAGCATTTTGGAATCTACAAGACTGACAAAAAATTTTATTCAGACAGAATTAATAACTGAATAATAAATTCACAAATTTAGCCCTAATTTAGTTTTTTTTTTGTTTGTTTGTTTGTTTTGTTCTGTTTTTATTATTGTTTTCTTGTTAGGGTGAATCTGACTCCAATCTGAAGTCTAATCTGACTCCAATCATCTAAAACTTAAGACCCTAGTCTAAAATAGTTATTTTAAAAATATATGGTCAGCATTAAAGGACAATTCCATGCCGTACCCACCGATTACTCCTTTTCTTTTTTTCTTATCCTCAAGATACTATTAATACATCCCAGCGGGGTGTGAAGAATATCATTTACTGTATAAAAATGCACACAGTAGAAAAGAACAAGCAAAGATAGCTTCATTATCACTGGATTAAAAACATTAAATCAATTTTTCTGCAATGCAATTTGTGCCATTATCCTATGTCTCTGCCTTTCCCTTCCTTTCCTAGAGGTCAGATTGTAGCCTCTAGCACAGTGAATAGTGCCTCACTTTTTATCTGATGCTTAGCCAGCGACTTAATACTGTATGGTGGGCTGAAGCAAACCACCACAATATCCTCAGCTCAGTGAAATCCCAGGAGTAAGAAATTATCTCTATTTTCCCATTAAGCTGAGCTTGCAGTTTAATGGGCAAATAGCATTCATCTTATAACCATTTTAGAAAGCCTAATAAGTTGCTTACTATAAAAGAAATAGTTCTGAAGTTATGAACATATCTGAACTGAAAATACTTATCACAAACTGATCCTATTTTCTCTGTGAAACTGTGGTATTTCTTTTGGTGCTTCTCTTTATTATTTTCTTCTTATGGATTTCTCCTTGTAGTCCCTAGATTTCTACTTTTCTTGGATCATAAATCCATATGATTGCACAGATCATCTGGATGCCTTGGCAAGTCTGATACTGCATAAATTGGGTTAGACTGTTATGAAATATATGTGAATCCTACAGAAGTCTTTTAGGAGATAGCTCTGAACAGTTCCAATATCATAAGCTTACAGCCAGTTACTCAATTTAAGGTTACGTTTAAATGTTCTTTGGATTCACTTTTTGCTGATAGACTTTTCCGTATGTTTTCATATTTCTTGTCAGCAGCTCACACTAAAATATGGAAACTAAGTCCCTGAACCCAGATATCAGATTATTACTCTGAGTCTGAAAGTACAGCATGACATTTTCCAAGATAACAGAGGAAGGGTCTTGCATTATTGGACAAATCTCTCACAGTGTCCTACATTAAAAAGGAGTTTAGAAATACATTGTTATTGTGGCAGGTCACCACTGATATGTTGAACGTACAGATATCTGTGCATTGACTTCTTTGATTAAATTCATAGACAATTTTACAATTTCACTACTTCTAAAAATGAATTGAATTGTAAAATGAAAATAAGCAAAACTAAATTATGACTCTTATGCAGATCTGTATACATATCTGAAAAAAAAATGTAGAAAACCTATTTATCTAAATGAGTGAAACTATTTCATTTTTTCCTCGGTATACTGAAGAATTTTCCATTGCCTTCAGAGAATAAATGTGTCAATGAATATTCAGTATTCCTAAGAAGCAGTTTGTTCTTCTATCAGAACAAGTTTATTATACGGGCAACATAAATGCATAACATTAATATTACTTAATGACAATAAGCTATTTGGGGAATAAACTATTTGGGGGATACAGTATTTACAGGAGAAATATTCTGAGGTTTAAAACTAAATTGTCATGAAAAGCTCTGAAAAGGAGAGGGTTTATAAAATGTGTAATATTATCTTCCTAATTTGGTGCTTCTTTTATATTCCTTGAAATGTTATCACAGATCCACTTTTTTTTTTTTTTTTTTTTTTCCAAGATAACCTGAATTGATCTTTCTGCTTAAGGATTTCAGGTGAGAAATATATATATATACACATATATGTATACTAGAGAGAGAAATGTCTCACATCATCAACAGAGCATCAGTATATATGGCTTTCTTTAAATCACAGACTTTTTTCTTATGGATATCGATACTGCACCTCATGCTAGAATTACACATGCTATTTGTATATCTTTTTTAATATGACAAAGAAACTTTACATAAATGTTGTCATTTAGTAGCTAGCCTTCAAAAGGGAAGTGTAAGACATCTTAGACTTTAATCAAAGCTGATGGTTTTCTTAAGAGTGATTCTTAAACTACACTCATGTTTAAAGGTTACTGGGACTTGGACCACCATGTTGTGGTATAATGTTTCACATATGTGCTATAATCCTTCATCGAAAGATTAGCAGAGGAAAAAGCCAACAGCTTGTACACAGAAACACTAATTCCCTTCAGATGAACAAGCAGCTAACACAATAAGCAAAACTAAAGACAAACAGGGTGCAGTTTTGAAAAATATATTTGAACCCTGAACACATTTAGAATGAAATGTGTAGTTCTGTAAGAAGTAAAAAAAAAAAAAAGGAAAGAAACTAAGAAACATCAACCAAGATTTAAGTTAAAATGCTTGTTTGAGAGCTAGAAACACATCACGTGCTAGGCACACTATGTCTGTTCTCTGAACTACATACCTGTACAAGAAATCTGAGATATACATGATGTTCAGATCCCTTAAATATCAACTAACAAAAGTTTACACACCATGATTTTCAGTGCAAATCATCATTGATAGAGCACATTTACTATAAGATATAGAATAACATTCTGGAAAGTTCTCTTATAGAAAATCTTCTCAATGCCACTAGCTCTATACTGACATTGACTCAGTTTGTAGCATAGTCAATTAAAATAAAAACTGATGATACATTTGTGTTTAAAGGATATTTATGTCCTTCAGACAGCTTCAGAGATGTTCTTCTAGAAATAGCATCAACTATGTATATATATGTATAAAGAAACAAGCAAAACTGTACTTTCTTTTGCTGTTCAACGTTGTATAGCTTCAAAAAGTAAAACTTAGGTTTAAAATGTTATTTCCTTTCAGAATTACTGAGTATTTTGTCAGTCCTTCATTGTTTGATATATCTACAAGATTAATGAACCGTCTTTTTTTTATTTATGTCAGCCATCACATCCATTGTATTTTTGATGTATTATTTAAACAGAGTACCTGAAAACATTTGTTTTTTTTTTTTTCTGATAAAAATCTTTTTGTCTTCTATTAAAAATAAAAAAAATACAAATCAAAATTATTTCATCTTTATTCCTAAATAAGAAAATAGGACACTATTTTATGGATAATAAACTGGAGTGAAGCAACAAGTATAAGAAAATGATAAGACTACAGAACTGGATTATGCAAATTCCAAAATTGGAATAGGATTGTATTGCAGAAATTCTGAAAAGCAACCAGACAGACAGGTTACAAGTTAAATATTTTCAATTAACAATAAGTTAAAGATTCATACCTGTTTTCTAAATAGCACGTTTATTATATTGCAATCTTTTGTTGCAATCAAGATAATTCACAGAACTGATAAAAAATGACAGTAAATCTGAAGATACATTTTTAAAGAGGAAATTTGTAAGAACCGAAAATGCATTTGAAGAAAAAAAAAAAAAGTTCTTTGTTCCACGTATTTGAGAACATTAGATTGGCAGAAAGCTCTAGTATTAGGCAAAGGTTTAACTGAAATCAGAAGGCATTTAGCGGATAAAAAACAGAGAGGCCTCTGATTAGACAATGGCAAGTTCTCAGGAATGTAGGTTGAAGCTTGTCAACTAACCTGAATGCTTTTAAGGTTCTTTATTTAAATACAGTTTTTCAAGAATATTAGAATATTGGAAACAATTTACCATTACTGAAAAATGTTGTGACAGACTTAATATATCTTATTTCACTATGTTATGACTGACAGCATTATAATACTTATCTGTAAATCATGTATAAGTTCAAAACCAAGTATGTTATAGTTCATCTTTTTAATCCTGATTCTGCTTCCTGATTTCCGACAGGCACACAATTGGGATCAACCTTAGCAAGAATCAGAAGGCGGAGAGGCACTTGTGTATGAAACAGACGGAAGATTTACGCTCTTGTAAACCACACCTGATATCACTGTTACAGGCAACATTTCAGAAAAGTCTTGGATTTTTTATCATTTTTTATGCATATTAAGCTGAATGAAAAAAAATAAAAATCATTTCATCTTACCCTGAACTTTTATGTGAAAAGCAGAAGAATACTTTAATACTGCTATATTGTGTCTTTTCAAAAGGATTTGCTGGTAAGAATTATTTTCTCTTTCTATTTTTTAACCTCATATTAGAAGCATTGTTCATAACCTGTTCTGTGTTATGTGAAGCTACAGTACATAATAATTTCTGTGAGATTTCTGTCAATGGCTGCCTTAACATGCAGAATTTGTAACATATTTAATAGCAAAAAATGTTTACATAGAGTCATAGAATCATGGTTGGGAAAGACCTCCAAGATCATGAAGTCCAACCATTTGCCCATGACCACCATACCTGCTAAGCTATGCCCATAAGTGCAGCATCAGAAATTTTTCCTAATATCTAACTTGACCCTCCCATAGCACAAACTAAGGCCATTTCCTCTTGTCCTATTGGTAGTTATTCTGGATAAGAGATCGACCCCCGCCTCGATACAACCTCCATTAAGATTCAGGTAGCTGTGGAGAGCAGCAAGGTCTCTCCTGAGCCTCCTCTTCTACAGACTAAATAACCCCAGCTCCCTCAGACGCTCCTCATAAGGTCTGTGCTCCAGTCCCTTTACCAGCTTCTTTGCCCTTCTTTGGACACACTCCAGCATTTTTATGTCTTTTTTGTAGTGAGGGACCCAAAACTGAACACAGTACTCAAAGTGAGGCCTTACCAGCACCAAATACAGGGGAACGATCTCTTCTCTAGTCCTTTTGGCTACACTGTTCCTGACGCATGCCAGGATGTTGTTGACCTTCTTCACCACCTGCACTGCTGGTTCATGTTCAGCTACTGTTATGCATGCATGATGTCCATGTGATTCCCCATCGTTCTGTCCTTTTCCACTTCCCTTTTCTCACCAACATAGTTTGCCTCTATTTTACCTGAAGGTTGAATTTGGATTTTCACAATTTGGACAAGGTTCTGTTTAGTTACCTACACAGAGCTGTCTAGTGCCTTTTTAGGTGATTTTAGGTGTTGTGTTATGCTTTACCTGTCCTCCAGTTTCTGCTTCAGAACTACATAGGTCTTCTGAAGAACTTCTACCATCCATGTCTATTATACGGTTTGGATATCCTAGGGCAAGTCAAATTGAATTAGGTGTCTATATTTAATGTATATGGATTGCATCTATCATCAATACAGTTGCTGAGGCTCAAACAATTTCCTTGAACATATGCATCTCAGGTCATTTGTGATGCCTCTACCTGCCACTCCAGAAAGCTACAGTTCTGTGTGTCATGTCTTATTTGTGAGTTTTATGTGAATCTCTTGAATATGATAAAGGATCTCAAATGGCACTTATACTTAGGCAAATGAATTAAGTCCATAGAGACCAGAAGGCTATTCAGTTGACAACATTCAGTGTCTTAAAGGTTGAACTGAATAATGCTTGTCTTGCACATCATAGAAACCTGATGCTTTTCTCCAAACACAGGCACACATTTGAATTGCTTTGTGATGTCGCACTACACTTCAAGTACTGATCCAAGCCTGAACATATCTCCCATGCTGGTCCTGTGTTACATATGACAGACCTTCACTGAGATCACAAACATCACTACTGTACAAAGTCATAGATCCCCAAAGACTGTAATGAGGGCATGAACACTTAGCTCACACATAAATATTTGCATGTAGACTACCTTACTATAGTAGCACACATCAGTTGCCTATGCATAGGTGTCTGGGAAGTATAGGGAATTCTGATCCCTCTTTATCCATACAGGAAGGTGCATATATTTTCTGAAGCTCTTGTGCCGTATCTTGTTCCATGACTAACTCCAGGAGCTTGCAAAAAGCAGAAAACATGTTTAGTCAAAAGAATCACTCCCTTAGTGTCTTAGTCTGATGTTACCATAGAATCTCTAGAAACTTATGTATACATACTCTGTAAGTATCCAGAGGGACAACAGAAAAAAATGAGCAAAAAGGAACAGAAGTTAACATGAAAGCTGTAATATGGAAGAGGGTCCAGAGATACTGCCTGAATTTGCATGAGGCTACATGAGTCTTGCCCAAGCACTGTTGTGACAGAAGTCCTTCCAACGTTAATCATTCTATAATTCTGTGCTACTGTAGAGAAACTGTATCTGACTCAGATATGACTGAATGACTGTATTAATTCCTAGTTAGTGTAGTGGTATTTTCCCATTATTATGATAGTCATATCTCCAAACTTCCCCCTCCCCCCAGAAAAAAAAAAAAAAAGCCAATCTTTTATTTAGTCTGGATTTATTATAAAGTGTCATTATTCTCAAAAAGTTCAAGATGCTCTTTTCAAGAAGAAACATCAATAAATTGTATTTCATTTACTACTCAAAGCAGTAAAAAGTCAGCCGAGAGAGAATGGTAGAATACTGTGCATGTTACAAACTTCATGGTAATGAACATAATAAGATCAACAACTGTGCTTGGTTGGCTGAGTTAGCAAAGGCTATTGGATACAAATGCTATATGACATCTAAGATAAACCTAGTCTAAGTTTTTTTTTTTTTTTTCTCCTCTATAAGATGTCATGAGAACACTGTGGTGTTTAAAAAGGGGAAATATGGAGGTTTTTGATACAATGGGAGTGTAACCCAACAGTCTTCAGATATAGGTTGCAATTCAATATCAGCAATGCTTTAAGGACCATGCCATTTTAAGTTATATTTTGTACTATGGTAGACAGTGTTCACAGAGTTTTTTATCTTGGTATTTCCATAGTTTTTATTATATAATTTAGAAGAAATAGCTGTTATGGTGTTGGTCCTTCTGACTGAAATATACTTCCCTACTTGAAGCTTTCTTACCTTCATATTCACATTTACTGTAACCACGTCATCAGAATTTGATATTTGATCTGTGGAGCAAGTAATTATCAGGGCAGGAAAAGCAGTGAAGTAAGTGATATTGAATATTTTATTATGAATAGCAACATTAGCTATTAGTGTTCAGAGCATGAGCATAGCTTAGGAGAATAAGAAATAGCTCTAAGTACAATTGCTCACATTTACAAGTTCACACTTCACTGTCTAGGCATATTCTCTAGTACTTGCTCTAAATATGATATTTCCACACAAATTACACCCAATACACTCCTCACTTTAACATTTATATTAAGAAAAAAAAAGGAGAGAAAAAGGAAAAATAAGATGCCAGCTTTGCTAAATAAAATCATTTTTTAATTTTTGTTTAAATTCAGAATATATATGAGACATTTGATCAGTTTTACTGTATTTTCCTTAATGACAAAAAGACTGTGAATATATTATGTCATTAACTGTTTGCATTCAGTACATTTTTACTGAACTTTTTGGCCATTCATAGCCCTTCTTCTGTTACCACAAAAACCTTTTAAGACCTGATAGCTTTTTCCAAATTGCTAAACAATGATCACTGCAGTTCTTTCTTAATGTTCTCTCTTTCATTAGTACCTGTGAAAGAGTCCTTACTTTCTGAATAGATTTGGGTTTTGGCTGGAACATACTGCTGAGGCATACAGCCCTATTCATAACTACAATCATCCTGTTTCCTGCAGATTTAGAAAAACCTTCTGTGGTTTGTTAATTTAAATGGTATGATTTAGTTTCCCAAATCTTTAGGGGATGCACAGATGTACTGAGAAAATGCCATGTCCCTGTGGCAGCTGTCACAGGAAATGAGATCAATCTTAGACGATGAAATTCAGTTATCTAGACATAGGCATCTATAGCCATCTGAGATAGCCTATCCCATTTTGTCGCCTTCTGGTTCCCTTTCCTTTAGGTTGAATGTCATACCATCCTTGTGCAGGTGTTTCAGGGATGTTGCTCATACTAAACATCTATGTTTACACACATAAATTTTACCTAGTGTGCAACAGAAAAAAATGAAAATCAAGAAATCCATTCAGCAACACATACATAGGGTTTACAGGGTATCAGTGGTCAAGCAATAAATTCTCTAAATCCTGCATCACTGTATCAAATGAGCAAACCAGTGTTGTTAGGTCACTGAACCAACCTTTATATATAACCTGTGTGGTTCCTTTATAGGACAGCAACCAAACAGCAAAGTGGCCTTGTGCAAGAGAACAATGGGGACTGGAAACCCAGTGTCTGCCAATTCTGCTAGTGACTTTGTACCTGTGCACAATGGGGCTGCTTCTGGGCAGCTATGGGGAGCCCTGGGGCAGTGACCAGCAGTGCTGGTGGAGCCTGCGAGCACTGACCACTGGAGCCAAATCTCTGTGGATCTGCAGTGGGTCACACGCAGATATACATGTTGATAAATATAATTCCAGAGTAGTGTCCGCTCAAAATCCATGGATTCTTCATAAAGAAAAGCATTATTTAGACACACACACACACATACACACACACACAAAAAAAAAGGAGAGAGAGAGAACGCTTTTGACATATGAAAAGGCAGTCCTAAGAGGAGGTAGTTAAGGGAATACAAGTTAGCAAAAAGCTAAACCATTCCTAATTTCAGATTGCTTTCCTATAACCTCACTCAGGGAATGAAGCCCATTAGCAATGGATTTGAAAGATTCCCTAAATCCATTTACTAAGTAATGAGATTTCTACATGTATGCTGGACTTGCAGCACTGCCTTACCCAATTCACAAGTAATGCCCCAAATGGCACAGTGAATATCAATGGCACAATGAAACTAATGTAGCTGGTTACATGCAGAAGAAAAACACTTTTATTTTTTTCTCCTACAAACAGCATTTAAGTCCCCCATCTACTGCTCAGACTTTTAATGATTAATTAGTACAATCAGATTACTCGTAAAGACATTCTTGAGTGGCATGAAGTGTAATCCCCAAACATTTTAAATTTATACTATTTCATTTGAATAACAAAAAGAAACTTTAAAAAATTGTAAATGCCCTGGTAGTCCATTTTATTATTACATTTTTCAGTTTTGCTAAACTTATGAAAGACTCATCTCACATAAAGGTATGCTGAATTTGGACTCACAACCACATGCAAGAAAGTAATTTTTTTGTAACTTTGATTTTGTTGCTTTAAAAATAACACTTTCCTTTTTAATTATTAAAACATTGCAGAAATATTAAAAAAAAAAGAAAATTCAAAACAGCTACTAATCTTTGGGGAGAATGCTGTTACTCATTTCTAAATGCTTTTTCTTCTATGTAAGTAATATATTGAAATATATGAAGCTAAATAACTAATACTAAATGAGACATGAATTTGACACTGAGCTGAGAAAGGAATCAGCCTTCTGATGCTGAAAAGCTGCCAGGAATAAAAGAAGCCCTATGTTTATTAATCATACTTCTGACAACTGAAGAATGAAAATGCTTCTTAAAAATATCAGAGTTATTTTAGGTAACACTAATCGCCCATGATCTGGTAAATTAGACTTTCAGTAAAAAGCAGCAATCCTACCCCACATCCTCCTAACACTACTCTGCTGGAAACAAATAAGAGGACCAATGTGGACTACACTGAATGCACAGGCTATCAGCGGATCAATAGGACTCTTGTTTGCCATTAGGATTTTTATAGAATTTCACAAATGACTGAAACACTAACAACAAATGTTGTCTTCCTTCGAAAACCACCAGAGACTGCTTGCAAATTAAGCCCTTTAAGAGAAAGGAAAAGAAAATAGAAATGATAAGGTTAGGAGGCAGATGCTTCAGGAACAGAATGTTTGATTGAAGAAATGTATAAACTGAAACAAACTCATTTAGCTGGTGCCCTTGCTGATTAGAGAGACGAGCCTTCTTAGGAAAAGTAAAGCAACACTGACCAAGCAGCAGAAACAAACTTTTTTTTTCCCTGACAGCAGAGAGTAGAATCATTTAGAGTCTTGAAAATTACTGCCAGATTAATGGATGATAGCATGTTTTCTAATTGAAATCTTACCTATTTCTTTCACTATACACAATGCATATATATATATATATATATATATATATGCATACAACGTAGGTAGGTATGAATATACTTGAGAGAGACCAGTCAACTGTGTCCACACTTAAAAACATGAATTAGCCAGAGAGCAAATCCAATTACTGAAATTCATACTATGAATTTATTAAAACAGCTTTGGTTCTCCTCTACAGTGCTCAGGCATTCCTGAGAGCCAGCAAAGCCGGTGCAGTCCTGAGGTTAGTTCCCCTACATTTCCATAGACCCAGTCTGTGAGCATAGACTAAACTCTTTCCATTCCTTTTGGCCTCAGAGGCAAAGATCTATCCTTCTTCATTTTTCTAACATGCACATGTTTCCTCCTTCCAAAGCCATCGGACACCAAATTTGTTTGCAGCTTATTTCAAATATAATGCTTAATCTTTTGCAAAGAGTTGTCTTTGTCAGCACATCAGTAAGCTGTGTTTTGGCTTACTAACCAGTTAGCAAAATCTGGTGAACAACTAATTCTAGCAAAAAGAAACTCAAGGGTGGAAATTTTACTTCATTTTATAGGTTGCATTATTATACACAATATTTGTATTACTGATAAAATATTCCATGACTTGTAAATAAACGGTTGCTTCCATAATAAAGTCTGCCTCAAAAATAGTAATAATAATAATTGATGTCTGAATGATATAAAGAGTAGTAACAGATGGTGAATTCTCAGCTTAGGTAAATGCTCAAAAGTACTGATGTGTAACAAAGCATGTCCAAAGTATTTGTGCTTCCTCGTCCTCAATTTCCAGTTCTGTATAATATGTCTCTCTATAATATATCTCTGCAGCTCTGTATAATATGTAAATTGTGAACAAAATGTATATTCAATGAGAATTCAGTGTATATTCAATGTGATTCTGAACTGCTCAAGTTGAAGTTACAGTTATCAACTGTGCCTGAAGCTAAACTGTAGGTATAACATTAGATGTAAGATTGTTGTCCATCTCACTACATTTAGATTAACTATCTCAAAAATTCTTCTCATCTCCTTTTTTCCATGATTCCACTGTTCAGTGGAAAATGTCCAGCAAACTACACTCCCCTGCATCCTAGATATATACTGATTTTCTCAAAGTGGCCAGATACACAGAGACTAAATGGAACTATGATATGACCCAGAAGATTACCAACATGAATGATTTATACCCTCAAGCAAACTGTGGCATAGCTCAGAAACTAGGGATATGATTACCTTTTATTAGACCAAAGATTTACCCTCTTGGAAGATTTTTGGTTCTATTTTTTTTTTCTGCTAGATTAAAGATACTACAGGAATATATTCTTTAGTAACATTTGGAGACTTCTGATTCTTTCCAGATCAGAAAGCAGAAGTGTTTTAAATAGCTGGAATAAGTGTTATCCACTGTTTGCTTGAGATTTGATTGCCAAGCACTCTTTATTTTGACAAAATCAGCTCTTCCACGCATTTGTGGAGTCCACCAATCTATTGTGCTTTATATGTCATTCTATACATTTAATAAAAATGAGTAACAGAAAGACTAGCAACATTACTATATAATTTAATTTGGAGGAAGGAGCATTAATTTTCCTTTTATTTGATCTAGCTGCAGTTTACAAGAATGAGATAAATATCTCTAAATTTTGAGATGCACATATATTAAGAAAAAATACAGTTGTACTCAGATTTAACTTGGTGTATGCTTAAAAACAGTGTTTCCTTTTCCTGGAATATTCCTTTTATTTTCCTGGCATAACAAGACACAAAAATTATGCCAGTTAGAATTTCATAATATATGATAACTCATGGTAATGCCTATGCAGTTCCAGAAAGTTAAATACCATATGAAAGATGAAATTTTACAGAAACAAAACAACTGTGTTCTCACAAAGTCATGAATGACTATTAAAAATTTGTTATGCAATGCCTACATTTTGGAAGTCTTTGAATATTCAGCTAGCCTTAGCTGAGATACTCAGCACAGCACCTTGTCAAACTCTAAAACAGTCTTGATAGCATGCATTTCCCAATATCCATCTATATTATAATTAAACAGAAGTCAATTCAGAAGACTTTTGTAATGATTTGTTACTTTTAAATATTCATTCATGGGATCTTTTAGCAATATCAATAGCTTCTGAAATAGGCATAATCTTATTTATGTGATAAACTTTTCTTTGCTTTTTCTGATAAAAGAGGTCCTGTAGTCTTTCTATATAATTTTGTTTTGTTTTGTTTTTAATTCCACATGATTTTTATAGTGTTCCAAAGACAGTCTTTTCAGTTCTCTCCAGATCAAGTTAATTTGGTTGGGGAGGAACGGGCATAATTTTTATTGAACATACTGTAGTAGTTCATAAAATATCTAATCAAATGTTATGAACTGTAACAAAGAATCTATACTATACATTTCCACTTAAGCAGGCATATATTATTTTGACTTTAAATGACTTATTATTTAAATGACTTTCTTTTCCTTTTCCTTTTCCTTTTCCTTTTTCTTTTCCTTTTCCTTTTTCTTTTTTCCTTTTTTCCTTTTTTCCTTTTTTCCTTTTTTCCTTTTTTCCTTTTCCTTTTTCTTTTTCCTTTTTCTTTTTCTTTTTCTTTTTCCTTTTTCTTTTTCTTTTTCTTTTTCTTTTTCTTTTTCTTTTTCTTTTTCTTTTTCTTTTTCTTTT
>JAWLRI010000329.1:161204-181436 GCA_034781795.1 Crypturellus tataupa
TTTTCTTTTTCTTTTTCTTTTTCTTTTTCTTTTTCTTTTTCTTTTTCTTTTTCTTTTTCTTTTTTCTTTTTCTTTTTTCTTTTTCTTTTTCCTTTTCTTTTTCTTTTCTTTTTCTTTTTCTTTTTCTTTTCTTTTTCTTTTTCTTTTTCTTTTTCCTTTTCCTTTTCCTTTTTTTCCTTTTTCTGTAGACATTATTACAAATGGATCTAATATCATCCCTTTCCCTTTATACCCTTCCATTTCTGTCTAGTGCACAGAGTATATAGTGGGCATTAACTTTTTAGCTGAAGCTTATCTCTGATAAGTATAAGTTAAAACCCAAAGTCTGACCTTCTCTAAACTTCAGAAGTACTGAAAAGAGTAGACTGAATTTCAATACAATTTATAGGAAAAACAATGTACTTCCTTTCAGAAACGAAAGAAAGGCAAGCTGGAAGACTGAATTAGATGAACACCAGATAATAATGGATATTGTATTTTCTCCTGTAGTTGAAGTTCAGATATAAGCTGTTTAAACAAAAACAAAGTTTTTTATAAGTTATCCTGAAATCACATTGTTTGTGTCAACAAGGCAAACCAACAGTCAGCTGGGGAGAGTTCTGCATGAGCATCTATCTGGTAAGATGCACAAACAACATTCTCTGTAGTAAAAGAGACTCCTCTTTTAATTTTCTTTCTCTTCTGTAGGTTTTTATATAAATTTGTATGTGTGTGTATGCGTATGTATTATATATGTTTCATTCATATTATCTATCTATATACATGTGGGTGGGATGATATAGATAGATGATTAGATATATTTAAATATACATATCAGGTATGCATATTTATATTCACACACAAACCTATCTTTAAGTGGGGATTGGGTGTGTGGGTGTGTAGGAGCAGGGGAGTGTGTTACAAGCAAAGTATCCTAGCAATTATCCCCAAGTACTTTGTTTCCTGAATGCATTTAGCACTTTTTATCTGATATATGCAGCTTTACAGATGAAATCACAGTGTTATCCTAATCATACTAGCAAATGACAAATGTACCCTTCCTTTTTGTGTGATTAATTCTTTATTAGGTGTTCATGGTACACATGAAAGGGAAATCAAACAGTGTTTTTCACAGGATTTCTCTACATATGATCCTAATGTATAATAGAACTCAAAAGTCTAAGAAGCTGAATAAAACACATTCATATCATATATATTTTTTAATCTCTCCTCATGTACTGAATATTTCCATAGAATTTTTTCCTCTACCTCTTTTTCCTCTTTCCAAATGATGCCATCTCTCAATGTTTCATTAAGCTACCTCAACTATATTTTAATCATGTGCTAGATTAAATGTAGTACTAGATTTATCACAACATAAAAATATTATTTAATGGAATATTAAATGTTCTAACAGCCTCACTAAAATTAAAAGAAAAAAAAGAAAAAAGAAAAACTGATTTAATTATCATTTAATTATGTCTATTTCTTCAAGATATCTTCCCTCTAAAAACAAAATCAGAAATTAAGTGATTTTCATGTGATTTTTACATCCAGCTCTATCTCTCTATCTCTTTACCTCTCTATATATATCTATAATAGAGGAAATCAAGTTACAAACATCTACATTGATGTAGGTGACTTAAACTGTTATTGCCAAATCAAACATGCTCATGGTCTTTTAAAGATTTGGACTAAGAAGAAAAAACAGATAATTCAAAGCATTTTTTTTCTTCCACAAATGTAGAAATTCTTCCTAAATAAACAAATAAATAAACAAACATTAGTCAGGTCTCTGAAGTTTATTTATTCCCAAGACCAAAGAATTTTATTTTCTTTTGCCTCCAGAAATATTCTTCAAATGGAACTTTCTTTTTTTTTTTTTTTTTTTCCCCCCCAAAAAAATGCTACCCTTAAAAGAGGATTGGATTCCTCTGTTAGAAAGTAAATTTTTTTAAACATGCACTGTATGGCATATAAAACAGCTGCAAAAACTCATGTGTTTCCAACATCAAGAATATCCTTTGAATGTTTCTGTCAGGTGGAATGGATTGGGTCACATAAAAATCTAGGTTGCGGCAGGGGACAAGAGTTATACCAAGGAGAGAGCAATTTTAGCTACTAATTTTGCAGTAATTTATAGTGCTTCCTGCCTGGGCCTGTAGGCAGCTTCATAAGAGATGAAGCATTTAAAATAAAAAGTCAAGGGACAAAACTGAGGCTATATCAGATGTAATTCCCAGAACTCTTAAACCAATACTACTGTTAAACATCAAATAATCAGCTTTGGAACCTTTAGAAAATAGTGTCAATATCCAAAAGTTATGATGAATGGCAAGAACTGGACTTCCATATTCATTTTGAGTGAGCCCAGAGTTGTAGCATGAATTGAAATTACGTTCTAAACACTTGCACAATATTCTCCATATCTCCATATTCTCCATTTCTATCCTCCACCATGTCTCTATAGTCCTCCACAATGTAAAGAAGTGGTGATAGGAGACATTGTAAAGGCAACACATTAAATCCAATTTTCATACAATTGCAGAAGCCAAATGTTTCCAATGTTATTTTCCTAAAAAATTCTGTATTTTCAAACTAATGCTGTTCAGTGCTCTTGCATATATATAACAATAAACTTTGAATATTTTATTGAGTTTGAGTACACATTTTCTAACTAAGGAATTTAGCAAATTTAAATAAGTACACAATGCTTCATTGCAAGCTCTTGGATAACTGAAACTCTTTAAAAACTTCCCTAGCACCTATCATTTTGCATTATGGAGTGATTACACAAGGAGATCACAGGGCAGACTGAGGGTGGGAAAACAGGTGGTGAGTGGAGAGTAGGAGATGAGCAGCTGCCTTTGAAACATATGAGAGTGCCTTAGCCGACTGTCACCACTTTTGGTACCTTTATTAAAAAAAAAAAAAAAGAAAAGAAAAAAAAACCGACAGAAGGCAGTGAGGGAGGAAACACTCAAGTATATATTTAAACAATTGATCTAAGGCAATGAGGAATAGAAATTAGAGCATACTTAAAATGCACCAAAGGAAAGAGCTAGCTTGCAAAACACTGCTGAGCATTAAGATCTTTTATTATTTATTTAGTATAACACTCAGACTCTTGTTGACTAACAGAAATCAAGAGAGGAGAGTTGAAATTGTCATCTGCACTTTCCTTAATCTTTATCAAATGCCAGCCAACACCATGACATTTAAATATTGGGTCAGGAAAGGGAGGAGAGAAAAGTGGGGATGGTCAATGTGTGCTCAAGATATCAGTAACCATGTCCTGTAAGATATATCCTTTTCTCTTTTCAATGTGGCAAGGATGATGTTTCCAAGCCAATCTGTCTCTTTGTCAACATTTGAATCTTTGAACATATTTCTTACTCATTTTTTCAGCAGTGCAACAGAGGTCACTATGACTGACTTGTTTTAAGGTAGAAATTAAAATGTAAACCTCCAAAAAATCAATACAACTGACTTTTTTTTTTTTTTTAATTTCTCCAGATTGAAGGTAAAAAGTTAATGGCCTCAGGACAATTCACTGTGCCTAGAGGCTCAGAGATTCTCCTGTCACACATTACATTCATATAGTATTACACAGTGTCTATTGACACTAGGTCTTTGGGATTTTCATAGGTTTGATTTGTAAAATTATTCACAATTTTAGCTAGTGCAGACCAATATGCTACTGCTCTAATACTCAAGGGTAAGCCAAAAACACAAGTCTCTTCTTGGATTGGCTAGTGAGAGTGTCACATTACAAGCCTAAACCAAGCAAAAGGGAACAGTAATTAAAAGGGTAGGATGTGTTTCAGTTGTTCTAATCAAAGAGAGCTTAATCCCTTCATAAGCTGACTGGCTTTGTTGGAGGAAATTCTGAACAACCTTGTTACTTTTGATAACTGTAAGCCACTGACTCATGGCCCCTTGACAGCTAGCTGAGCATGTAATAACATTTCTCTGTATTTGGGGACTGGCTTAGCTGGCTTTATAATAGATTATTGTGGATGTTAAAGTGAAATGTTAGTCTTTCTTTAAAGCTCTGTATTCCCTGGTAATTAAGGTTATAAAAAGGGCATTGAACACAATGCAGCTTCAAGGTCGCCAAACATGGATATGAAAGTCTTCAGTTTGTGTAAATAAGGTATTAACCATAGGTTTAGTTTGCAGTGCTAATAAGTAAAAGATGGTTCCCCTATTACCAGTAAATGACAAATTCACTGAAAGCTAATTTTAAGAGCAAACAAGGGCCTTCCATTTCAATTAAAGGATCCAGGAAATTGTAAGCACTTACAAAAAGAAAAGAAAAAAAAGAAAGGAAAAAAAAGGAGAAATACGTTGAAAGGAAACAACAACAATAACAAAAAGCAAAACAAAACCTCTCTGATAAGTGGAATGTTACAAGATAAAGACCAAAATCTAGTCACACTGCACAAATGCAGCTGCAAAAGTGGTGTAACAAAAACCTTAGAGGAACTAAACCTTCAGCAAATCTAGTAAATCTAGAGGGAATGCGAAAACTAGGACTTCATTTTAACTTTCAGGACAGTTATATGTATTTTAGGTTTTCCAGCTGGTAGATGTAACATCTTTTGTAAAAACAAGCAAAAAAAAAGAAAGATGAAGGAGAGATGAAGGGAGATGAAGGTGAAATAAAGTTTGATGACAACCATTAGAAGTGACCAATATAAATACCTTTATAAATATCTTTTAATATAAATACCTTTAAATACCAATATAAATACCTTTTAAGATAACTCCATGTGAATGCATTCATGAGAAGACTGTAACTGCATTTGTAACAGATCCAGAATAAGTTTCCTTACCTATCCTTTATGCCCAAATGAAGAGATCAGAGCTCATTGCTACCTCTCTGTTTTGCTAATTCAATTGGCTGTTTGACAGTGCTCTAGAAAAGACATATGAAATGGCTTAAAAGAGAACGACTGTGAACATTCATACACCAACATATCATAGGAACACAATATGAAAGGTGATGGGCACTAACTAAAATGAGCATAGGCCAAGCTTGCTGTAAGAAAACCTTTTCATGACAAAGGCAGCAATCAAGTAGTAGTTTTGGAGAAGTTTTGTAGGTTTTCAACACCCTGAGACGTGCCTAGGTAAAGTCCAGAGCAACCTGGCTGAACCCATAGTTAATCATAACTGAATAGGAGGTTGGACTGGAGACTTCTTGAGGTCCTTCCCAGCTTGAATCCTATGTAATGAGACCAAGCTAGAAAGAACAAATGCTTTAATCTACACTCATTGGTGAAACGAGGTGTCCAGTTTCCAATCAATTCTGCAGTGATCTTTTAAATATTTACTCAAAGTGAAACTGCTTCAACAAGAACATGAGCAAGTTTGAACTTTTAACCACTGCTATAAGTACTGCTTAAGCTGTGATTCCTATAGAGAATGCAAGCTTATAAGCAAGAAGCAAAAGTGAACATTGCCATTTGGAGAGAGCAAAATTTAAGCATTAGCTGCTGACTACTAACCTGGCATACATTGAGAGAGTAGCTAATTTTTGAGAAACTTTAGACCTGCAATCTTCAAAATATTACTCATATATTTTGTAATTACATAATATCACTGTGAAAGAGAGCATTTAAATACTCTGTATTACAACTGAAGCACTGAAGACCTGAGTTGCTCTCTAGAAACTATGAACTAATTTCTGTATCACGATATTTTCATATAATCATGTCAATCAAAGTTATTACTCTCTAAACTTCAACTGTTTTTTTCTCTGATCAGTTCCTATATTCCAACATGCCATAGTAATAAATCAGAGTAGAAATACAGAAAAGAAGGAAAGTATTTTGGCTTTGTTTTTCTCTCCACCTACCTCCCCCTTTGTTCCCCTTGGGCTTAGGATAAACTTTAGAAGTTTTTGTTTGTCCATTTTTAGATATAATTTCTGGATTACTAGTACTCAGTAGCTTGTCACATCAGTATACACCATAACTAGGTTAGTCTGTTCCATGTACCTAAGTATGAAGTTTTAGACAGGTTGACTCGTGCAAAGTTCCAAGGAAGCACAGTTTCTGTTTCCCTTTAATTTTAAAGAGACGGAAGGAGGGAAAATGAAGTATGGAAAAGATCAACCATCTTATGTAAGTCTTCATGCTGTAGTTATAGGAGTACCATATCAGAAACCTACTTAAATCTTATCTATTGGGCAAATGAAGACACAAATTACACATCTTTCAGATAATTATAGTTATGCTGCAGCTCTAATATTTAATTACCTTTTCCACACAGAAGATAGAAATAATTATGAATGGAATTTTAAAACATAGTCCCACAGGATCATGTGATTGTATTATCATGAAAGTATTTACATATGTATTAATCATACTACAGCAAAGTGTAATCATGTTCTCCAAGAAGAAAGAGTCATCACTCCTGAATGTGTATACAAGACCTGATCATGACCATAATTACTTCAACCAAAGAATTTAATTTTGAATTATGAAAACAAAGTACTTAAAAGTATAGACATACTTGTTCTGAGGAAAAGAGCTCTGGGAACCTGAAATAGATTAAATTAGGTACATAAAAAGCAAACAACTCTTTCCAAAGCACTGTAAAGGGAAGAGGTGCAACTGCATGTCATGAAGAACCCAGTCTTGCTGGAAGGCATGTTCTTGAATTGTTTATTAGACCAAGTCCAGGTCTCCTAATTTCAGGATTCTGTCTGGGGCTAGACGCTAAGATAGCAAGCTGTTCTATTCAGGACAAAAGAAAAACTTGGAGGAGGAATAACAGTAAGAGATTGAAACACATGAATTTAGCTGTCTATATTTGCTATCAAAAGTCCTTTTACAGTCAACCAAGGTCTACAGCATGATTTTAGAGATCTAAAAACAGTACCGGTGTGATTCCCTGAGGCATTCAAGTCATCTGCAGGTATGCCACAAAAGCAAACAGACACCCCTATCCTTCTGTGATAGCAGCTGGAAACCAGGTGGGATGCCCTCAAGCACCTCAATTGGCATAAGATAACCTATTTTAGGTACATGAATAAACCATAGAAATCAAAATAGAATATAAAGAATAGGCTAGTATTTAAAGATGAGCGAGCCTCCAACGCACATGTGGTCCTAAATTTGAATATCTGGATTAGCTCAGAAGGGCCCATTTAGTTAAGGACAGCAACATGTTAATGTAGTTAATATGGATACCTCAGTGTTTTGTTAGTCCTATTTAACAAACGGTTGTCCCTTTTTTAGTTTAGTCTGATGCAGATTCTACATGCTGCAACATATGATTTTCAAAGAAAAGGTCTTGGTTTATAAAGTACAAGATAAAGAAATGAAAATGAAGAAATTAATAATGTTTTGATATATAGACATAAGTGATATCTCCCATTTACTCCTCATCCTGCATTCAACTCCAGAAGGCTCTCCCAATTAAAAAGGCTCAACTAAAAAAGGGTTCACCTCACCTCCTTTTTTTTTTTCCCCCGAATTGTTACATTTAATCCAAAGTTCTGCAATCAGGTCAGGGCAAACACATTGTCTTCTTCCCAGTTTTTATCATCATGAATACTCTAAAAAAAACTGAGCACGTAGATGCTTTAATATTTTTTGAACAGATGTCTGTTCAAAAAAATGTTGAAAATAGTCTGTTGAAATTTGTTGTACATAGACAGGACAACATATAGTTAAATAGTCCTTTACATGCATGGATATTTTGATATAATTTTCCCTTGCTTAAAATAGTAGCAGTACTTTTGAGGGAAGAACACATGGACAGCATCCCTCCCCCCTCGCCTTTTTTTTTCTCTTACCTCAGCTAAAACTACTGTACATCCCCAATTATTCTTCAAATGTACTGCTCGATTGCTCTAATTATAATTGTGCAGTTCTAAACTCTCTCTGTGTAGAGTACAATTCCCATTTTACACTGAAATAAAAATTCCCAGTCTGAACTATTCACAGCAGGATATCAATGCACCAGACTTGTAGCATTTCACAAAAGAAATGTTGGATAAGATCCCAAAGCAGAGGAGCTAGATACTGCTTCTATGATATCAAGCACTGTGCCCTCAACTGCTGCAAAATGACATCTCATAATTAACTTTATTGGAGAAAAATCAATTTACAAGGAAGATTTTGGCTACAATTCTGTGCAAATTGTTGTCATAGGCTTTTGTTTATTTGCTTTTATAGTTTTTTTTAAATATATTCCATCAGGAATATAAGCAATAAATTAAATTTACTAATAAAAACCAACATTTGACAAGATAATAGAATATTCACTCTAAGGAATTAATGAAGAATTAAATGATTCACTTCTTATATAATACTTGTCTACAGAATCTCCATAATTTATATTTATGACCCAGGTATTCATTAGTCAGTTAATAATGATTTTTTCCCCATGGGAAATTCATCAAGAAATAAAGAGACAATCAGGGAAATACTAATGAAAAGTTTCAGCAGATTTTCCTAAAGGCTACTATAGGATAATTATTAATTATTTCTACCACTTTAGTTTGTGCAAGTCTGCAGGAAGAAGATCAGAAAAATCAGAAAAAGGAGTCTAGGAAGAAAAAAAAAAAGAAAGATATTTTGGAGAGTTTTACTTAGCCATTCTCTCAGAATCTTATGAAAGGTCTTGACCTGTATCATTCTCTTTCCTCTCCTTCTCTCTCCCTTTCCTAGACTGAAGTCAAATGCCCAGTTTACGGCCCAATCACAATAACTGAAGTTCATGATCTCATTATTCTTCTCAGATTGATGCTTGTACTTTTTCTCCAGAGTTATGATTGCAATTTCTTGGACTTTCACTAAAAAGTATAAAAATATAAAACACTTGGAATCTTTTCACAATGAGATTTTACAGAAGACTCCAACATACTTTTTTTCCTCTCCTTCAACTATATAATTGAAGAATGTCTCACAACAATTTTGTTTTGCATCAGGATGTGACACAGATGAGAATATAAAAGTATACAAACTTACTGGATTAGTAGACTAGTATTAATAGACTCATATTTTACACCTTCCTGAAGAAGCTGTAATGGTATTCTCAGGTCTCAAGAGGACAAACATCAAGGACACATATGAAAACACTGCTTGATTTCCATTGCTTACTAAGCTTAAATTCTGGGCTTTGACACAGCAACCTGCCGATTATCTACCACTATGTTAGTCATGAAAATCTGTTAGATCATCTGAACTAATTAACCAAATTTAATGTAATTATATAAATATATATATATATGTGCAAATATTTATACAAAACTCAAATTGTATTAATTATTCTTTAAAAGACAATCAACCATCAGCCAATTCTGACCAACCCCTGAGAAAATAATAAGCAAATAACATTGTCATAGATTATTCCTGTCAACTGAACAACAGGAAGTTTCTGGCTTGAGCTCAGCAGCAAAAATCTCTCTTCCTTCTCTGTTTTTGGGGAAACAACCTGAGTTTTTCTGCAGTAATGGTCGTTAACACTGTGTCCCTCACAACTGTCTATGAAGTCCAGCTGTAGGGAAGAATCTCTTTCCTTCCATTCCTGAGGAGTAGCTTCTGTTTTTCAGGAATAGAAGGAAAGATGAGTACTCCAGTGACAGAGCTCCACATTCATCTAGGAAATAAAAATTAGTTCTAGCTTTTTAAGAAAACATCTAGAATACTGCAGTCTAAAAGATTTATATTCTAGGTGATAGATGGTATGTGCAGCATGTCTTCTTAATAAAAAGAAGAAATCTCTTTCCGTATCTATACATCTTTGTTTTGAATCTTCACTTGATGCCTTTTCTGAAAAACATTTACTGTAAAGCTTGTTCTTACTTTACTCATACATTACTTCAGCACCTAGAAGCTAATGAGACTAACTTTTCCCCCATAGGTTGACATTTCTCTGTTATTCTCACAGATCTCTACCATAAAGCCTTCTCTTTCGTTGTCACTTTCTCTGTGCTTTTCTTGTCCTCACCTGTGTCTTCCTGTTTCTCCTGCTTAGATTCTTTTAAATGATAACCAAAAATTTCCAGAAAAAGATATCATTCTTTCATCTCCTTCTGTCTTTTAACTATGTGGAGTACCAGGATGGTAATAGGTTCAAACAGAAATGTTTCCTCTTCACTCTCAAAACTCGTATTTTGTTCCTCAGCTACTATGGTAAATTATTGCCAATTACTCGGTGGTGCAATAATAGAGTAACTCCTAGAGTAACTCCATTTTGTATGACAATCTCATCCAATAAGTACATGCTAAATATCACATTTTCAAAATACTTCACAGATTGAGCCCTTTAGGGAGCAAAGACATTCCTCCAGTTAATTTCTGAAAACCAACCAGGTTTAGGCATATGGCTGCTCAGAATGGGGCAGATTTTGGCATGTGAAGAGGTGTGAAGAGCTACAAGAGGAACTTGCATATGTGGAACTTAGCTATGTCCTGAGATCTAGGTAGCAGATGAACACATGTTCTCTGGGGAAAGAGAGGAAAAAAAAAAACAGCCTTTCTAAATTATAAGTCTAAAACTTAAACCTTCTTAAAATCCTTATTAAAATGGACAAAATAATAACAATAATAATAATAGTATATTAAAAAAATGAAGGAAAAAATATTTGGATTGTGTAACTTTTTTATATATAGTATTGCCAATCTGACTAGAATCAGAAAATGTGAGGAATATCATGTTATTAAAGTGAGGACTTCCTTTCATGATTTACAAAAGGGTGTTTCAAGCAAGTTCTAGCATTAAAGAAAAAGGCGGGGGGTGGAATGGAGAAAAAAAAAGCTGGTACATCCTATTACTAATACAGCCTGCTATCTGCATAGCTCTCATTATAGCATAGGCAGTGGGAAGACTTGCTTCCTTATAAGGTACTATGTATGAAAGTGTAGTTATTAACATAAAACAAGAATGGTACCCTCGAGTGGAAAGGGGGCAATCAGTAACAAAGAATAGTAATGATATAACAATCATGTTATCACCAAATGATGACTACTTGATTGTGATGGATTAAACAATTGCAACATTTTATTACTTCATATCCCTCCTGTAGTAACATTACAGCAGCAATTGTCATTTTTTTTCCTTGTAAATTTGGCATCTGCTGACTTAAAGTCATTTATAGAATGTTGTTAAGTTGGTTTCTTAATGCAGGTGCTAAGCTGCCATTAACACACTTAATGACCCCAAGGAATATGAAATTGGATCAATTAAAAGAGGGGGTTAGCCCACCCACAGTTTCCAATCGCATGTGGACAACCACTAATGAATTGGAACTCTCTTGAGTTTCTGCTCTGAAAATCAAATCTGCTAGACAGTTAATCAATTGAGATAGATATCAGTTGAGCTGGTGCTCTGCTGGATTCCACCGCATCAGTGTTACTGAGAGAAAAAAGGAGACGAGTGAAAGAGGTGTGGAGGTGGAAAGGAATTTTAAAGGGGCTTATCTGAGGTAACGTACTAAATCATTATGCTTAGTGTCACTCCTGAGGTGCTGTGAAAGATGTAATAGATGGACTTTACACTTTCTTCCTGCTGTTTTGTTGTTGTTGTTTGTTTGTTTTTGTTTGTTTTTGGCATGCAAAAATAACAACAAAACCCCACAAGCAAGCAAGACCTATTCCATTGCTTTCAGATCTTGGACACTGTTACCATCATGATAGCTGTGGGCTAAACATTTTTTTTCTGGCACAAATACAGTAAACAAACATCCTCTTTTGCTTCCAAAATATTTACTACCCTATACTTCCAGATGCATGCAACTTTATGAATGCAAGAACCTTAGCAGTGGTTTTCTTCTTATTTCCAGATTTACTAATATGTCACAAAAGGAATGTATAATGATTTAAGGAAACTGGGAAGAAAACTGAAAACTAAACCATAAAAACCCTGTGGAATTAAATATATCTTAGTGTTTTGTATTGGACTGCACTCTAATAGTGCTATTTAAGGTGCTATTTTGTTTTTTCCTATTTAAATGTTAATCCATTTGTCTGAAAACGGTACTTCTCCTAGTATGTTGTATCTGCAAGACCATACTTTTTTTTTCTTAGTATGAATGTCAGTGATGTTACATCTGCAGACAACTAAAAAGAAGTGACTGCTAGTGCTGTATGTTTGGTCTATCTCGAATCTGTAATATATCAGCTTCTGCAAGTGATGATGGCTCCAGTAGCATTCAGTTCATTTTTTTTCTATCAGTATATATTAAATACTAACTTAAAACACAGAAAAGAGAGAGAAAAAAATGGTGGATTAGCTGACTGTGCCAAGACAATATAACCCAGGCATTCCACATGAAAAACCTTCCAGTCTCTCTTGAGATTTGCCTCAACAAATCCCTGTTCTTGGAAGATTGACTAGCGCTGAAAATTACTTGGTGGAGGGAAGCTCAAGAGTACATAAACAAGCTATCCCAAAAAGAGCATATGACTTTGCTTCTAAGCCAGGAGAATGCTACTCAGCAAAAAGTGGCAATAGAGTTCCAGATGGCAACTTTTCAAATTTGAAAGATAAAGATATTTCTCAAACATGTTTTAGAAGCTTCCTGCTATCTAACAGAATAGGTCTTTAGACTGCTGTATCTGCTCAATCACAGACACAATCTTTAATCATTTAAGTTATTAAATAACAAAATCAATACTCTTATGACTTGCCCCAAATTCCATAAATAGCTGAAATTATAAGGAGATCACAGTCCGTAGGTGAAATGTTCTCTTTCCTTAGTACTTTTTGCTTTTCCAGGCATTTTATTTTATTTATTTTTAAACAAGACAGTGTTTAAATCTAGAAGAGATATCACAGGTATTTTAACGTATTCATTACGTTAAAAAAAAAGGAATCAAATAAATAGTTAATCTAATTTCCTTAATATCTGAGGTCAGAGTAGTTGGAATTGCAGTTCATATTTACATTGTGGAAGCTTGCTCACTGAGATTGTGGGTTTTGATGCAATGGATAAATATACATGTATCAACAGCAGAGCTTTTCATAGCCATAACATTCACTGTGTGATCAGACCAGTAAAAAGTCATCTTTTATCAGATCTTTCGTACTTCTCACCTTGAACACAGAGTTCATACTATTTCTATTTAATAAATGCTGAATACAGAAACAGAGAACTCTATTAATCTTTGTTTTGTGTATAGATATTTGTCTGATACAAGGTACTTTTATATTCCCTTGGAAAAAATACTTGATACTCTCAGAGTTTTGGACAGTGTGGGAAGAAAATTAAGGAAAAAGGTCTTACTGTTCAAATTTCAAGATTGCTGTTCAACATTTATTTTCAGCATGCATAGTCTAGTTTTATTTTATTATTGAGAAGTATCTATATGTAACCTTTGTTATTTAACTTAGTATAAGTGTGACAGACTAGAACTTTATACTAGAAACAAAAAAAATGGCATTTTTACCTTTGAACTTACCAAATATCAGTGAGATAGACATCTTATCTCTAAGTTCAATGTTAAAGAGTTTATGTTATATTGATATAGTGTGCATGCATTAATTCTCATACCTTTACTAAACAAAATGGAAGTGGGGAGTATCATATGTTACCAGAATCATCTTTCTTCTATTTCTAGATCTGCATTTTCCTAGCTGAGAATTAATGCTTGTTTGCTTTGAAAGTTAGATCTTTTTCATTTGACTTTTCTACGGAAAGTCATCCATAGTCATTCTAATCACGTTTTTCTTGTTCTCCTTTTAGTATTGGCTTAACCTAATTAGTGTTCACAGCTAATGCAATAGTCATTGGTGATGGTGAGCTGAAATAACATGCAAAACTTCGTGCAACCCCATCTTGTCAATGTCTGATATCCATCCAGCTGTGTGTGGCGGTCACTACTGAAAGGTCATTGCTGACCTTCACTCCTGTTTGTCCGTCTTTTGAGTAACCGCTTTTCTAAACTCCTTTTCTGAAAAGTTCCTTCTTAGATCTCATACAGATGCAGAATATGTGAAAGGCATGGAGAAAAAAAATCTTTAAAAAGCAGAGTTTGCTTTTTATGCTTATACTCTTTTATGTAGGGAGATACAGAGAGGGAGGGGAAAGATGGTATCTGATAAGAGCAACAAACACTTTACTAAGTCCTTTTTGCTTTTCTAACTCCTTTTAGAGAAGGGAGCACTGCTCACAAAGCAGTCATCCTGAAAGCAGCAATGGTATCATCTAAAATATCTCCTTTCAGAACATTTGAAGGTCACAGACCAGATAATGAACAAGAAATGCCTGAAAGGGTCAGAATCCAAAATGCTCATTATAAAACACAATCTCAGCATTACAATATTGGGTTTTAAGGATTTTATCCTTAAGCATTTAAACATCCTGAAAAAAAAAAGTATGTGTTATCTTTAAATATTATAAATGTCAAATGATTGTTACAGAGAACAAAGGGAATCTAAGAAGAAGTCTAAACTCCCATTATACAGATAGCAAAATGGCAATCTACATTTTGCAATAGTAATTAACTGCGGTAAGGGATACCCTAAAGAGATGCAATTAGTTTATAATGTATTCTGCACTTTAAAGTATACATTTTAATGTCTTTATTTATTATTTATATTCAAGGGTAATAGTTGTTTGCTTCAAAACTAATCTCCAATCCCCAGAAACAAAGTGCTGACAATATTCATAACAGGTGAAAGCACGTATGTTAAAGGCAAGATGCAACAAGCAACCAGAACCCTGGAGAGGAAATTCAGCAAAATTCAGGCATCCTGGGCTAAATTTGTTATTCCTGAGCACCTGTCACCTTAATCTAAAGCTACCTAATTTATAATAGTACTTTACATTTAAACTGATTCTCACCAGGCACTTATTAAAGCTGCAGCTCTGCATACAGCCAAAACTGATTTTGTTTTATGAGTTTGAGTAAGTCAAAATCTAACACCATTCACCACCTTCAAATTGCACAGAAAGATCAGAAAAAATATGTGATTTCGATGATTGTTATACTCATAGGTTAGGACAATTTCGTAGTGAGTAAAATTTAATTTAGGTTAAATTTTCTCCCAAAGGGGCTCAAATCTGTAATTCATTCCCTTTAATTCATTTTGACTAAAAGAATGTACTCCTTGGGGAAGAGAGTGTAACACATATCGCATATGTTGTTCAGATTGGATTTATATGCAGAAAATATTTTTTAAAAAAGTACACTATATATATAGAGAGAGTCTCTCATGGTCAGGTTTCTCCCTTAAGTTGCTGTCATTCTGGAATCTGATCTTTGATAATACCTATTCACATATTTTTCTATTGTTGAAAATTCACAAATATGGCTATGATCAGCATTCACAACTTCAAATTCTTGATACTCTCTAAGGGAAGATAAGGTTTTTGTTTGCTTATTTGTTTGTTTGTTTTACAAGAGGGTTCCAGGTTGTTAATCCCAAATGTCAGTCCTGTTGGAAGAGATACATCTTTGCCCTCTCTTTCCCTTCTTGGCTAAAGCAAAACAATGAATGTTGTTTGAAGATACCATTACGGAGTCCCCAATTCTCCTAATATTCTGTATAGAAGCTTAGGTACCTACATCAAAGGTAAGTTTCCCACTCAGAAAAAAAGTTAAACATTTCAGATTCCAATTTTCAGAATTCTCACATCCTTTATAAGATATAGCCATTGATATTTATGAGATGTATCCATTAGCTCTACTTATTAGTTAGCAGTATAAATAATAGATAATATTTTTAATTAAAAATATCTAACTAACTAGTAGTACAGTTTTCATATAATAAATGTTGTAGTTTGTAATATCAGCATGATGAATTCCTTTTAAATATCTTTAAATAACTACAATTAATTTTCTATGACAGTGGAACGGGGGAAAAAATGTAGACTTATTGAAGTTACAGAGAAGTTTTTTCCTCTAATGTAGTAGAAAATGAATAGCAGGTAAAACACAATAGCATTATATATACTAGACTGAAAATAAGAATAGTTTGGAGAGGTCAGATGACACAGGAAGAAAATATCGCAGACACTGTTGTGATTCTCTACTCTCATATCTGGATATTCACCAGCAGAAGTTAGAACTGCGTTTGCAAAACAATTCTGCCAAGTCATATATTAAATTTTGCAAACAGGTATATACTCTTTAACAATTACAGATAGAAATCCACTTCGCTTTGAGGCATAAAATATAACCAATATAAAGTTGTATTCAGTGTTAGAAATTCCCTGCTATTCTCCCAGGCAGGGCACCAACCCATGTAAATATAATCACATCAGTTGAAGCATCTGTCTGTCATAGCAATTGATTAAAGTTACAAATCTACAAAGAGCTATACTAAATTCTCCATCATACACTACAGAATGGAAATTTGCCAAAAGAAATCTAACTGCTCATCAAATAATTAAAACTTTTAAAGGATGAAACTGATAATGACAGATGGGTAGGTGTGGAAGATCCAGGTGAGGATTTATTTTTAATGGTTTGAGCATTAGAAATAGCAATGAGCATAGGCAATGTCATAAAAATTTGTTCTTTCCTTGTTGCCATAATACCAACCTACAGAACACGCATATACACAGAACAAAACAAACAGATAAAAATAGCCCACTGTATTTTATGACAAGATAGGTAAAATCAGCTAAAATTTTATTTCTTTATTTTTCTCCTAAATACAATAATAAATCTAGTTTGTTGTATTGTTTCCCAAAAATCTACAACAGAGTACAGATTAAGGAAAACTGTTGTTTCACCATGCTGTAGAAAAAACAAAATGCTCAAAATGGTTCGTTTGGCTGTTTTTTGTCTCTACCTTTTCTTTCACTTATTCAGTTAATTTCAATAGACTGCCACTGAATTAGTAATTTCTCTGCTAAAAACCTATTTTTGATAGGAAATCTGAAAACAGAGTCAGACTCCGTTATATCACTGTTGAGAAGTCTGGCCCCATCCTCTTTAACTTCTCCCTTCACATACTTCTACACATTGGTAAGATCCCCTTGAATCTTCTCCAAGCTGAACAGTCCCTCATACCTCTCATACCTGCAGAGTTAATCACACAATTAGTATTCTCATGATATTCCTTTGGCTTGCAGTCAGATCATCTTTGTTAGTACAGGAGGATGCGACTTACATTTCTATATGTATACTTAAATAAAATTGACCTCTAACATCTGAAAAACACATACAAAGAAAGTCTAAATATACATAATATACAGTGTTAACAGAAATATAAAATAACTAATGAAATTAAAACTAATAAATACATTTACTTAAACCTCTTTGGGGTGCTAGTTTTACTGTAGAAAATATTCAGATCTCTAATGTCTGTTTACACAGTATATAATGCATAGATATATATACAATACATGTACAAAATATACATACTACGTAGACATATATATACACATGTTATGTATACTCAAGAATATATACACATCTATATTGTTGGTATAAATGTATGTGTGTGTGAAAGAATGTATCCAGGAAAGTTTTAGTCCTATGAAATATTACACTATCATTTAAGATGCATAATGTTAATAAATTTTGATGCTTGGCAAGGCATATTCCAAAAGTTCAATGAATCGTTCAATTTCCAGATGTGCTTCCTCCATGTATCAGTAGATTCCCAGTGTCATGCTGTCAAATTCGGGAAGGTTGTGTTTAAATTAAACACTCCAACTTAAGTTTTAGCACAGGACAGAAAACTTATCTAACCTGACAGTACTCTAGAAATAATCATTCTGACTTGTCAAAGATGGTACATGTCACAATCTTTACATTATTTAAAAATGAAGGAAGAGAAAAGAGAAAAGTTATAAAGCCCTATAGTCAAATTTTAACCATGGCATAGAAGAAATCTAAAACAAAACAGCAATTAAAAAAATGCACATAAGTTCATAATACACATTATTTATGACTCAGAGTTTAGCTTTAACCTTTAACTACATCCGCTCTTCCTCAAGCTAAGAAAGTAAATGAAAAAGAATCTAGATATGTCTCAGCAAAACTTGTGAATAAGGAGTAGTTTCACATAGAATCACAGAATGGTTGAGGTTTGAAGGGACCTCTGGAGATGATCTACCACAAGCCGCCTGCTCAAGCAGGGCCACCTAGAGCACATTGCCCAGCACCATGTCCAGACAACTATTGAGTATCTCCTGAGAAGGAGACTCCACAAACCCTCTGGGCAATCTGTCCCAGCGCTCTGTCACCACCACAGCCCCCTCAGAGATCCCCCTCAGCCTTCTCTTCTCCAGACTGAAAAGTCCCAGCTCTCTCAGAATCTCATCATAGGAAAAATGGTCCAGGCCCCTGGACTGAGTCACCAGTGGCTCAGTGTCCTTTTATTGACGAATCCAGAACTGGACCTAGCACTCCAGATGTGGCCTCACCAGGGTTGAGTTAAGGTGAAGGATCACCTCTCTTGACCTGATGGCAACTGACAAGGCAGCTCAAGATACCACTGGACTTCTTGTCCACCAGGACTCCCAGGTCCTCCATAGTTTTCCACAGAACTGCTTTCCAGCAGCCCCCAGTCTGTGCTTGTGCATGGCGCAATTCCTCCCTAGGTGCAGGAACCTTTACGTAGCCTTCTGTTGAAGTTCATGAGGTTCCTCTCTGAGTAACTCATGAGCTTGTTGAGGTCCCTCTGCTGTACTGATCACAGCACTCTGTGGTATCTGCCTCTCCTCCCAGTTTTGTATCATCTGCCTCTTTATCCAGGTCGTATGTTGAACAAGACTAGAGCCAGTGGTGACCCCTGGAGGACATATAGTCTTTCTAACAGATTTTATGCTGCTGATCACAACCTTCTGAGCTCTACCATTCAGCCAGTTCACAGTTCGCCTCACTGTCCACTCATCTGTCTCACATTTTCTGGGCTTGCCTATGAGGATATTACAGGAGACAGTGTTGAAAGCCTTGCTGCAGTCAAGGTAGATGGTATCCACTGCTCTCCATCTATCCAGCAATCATTCCAACATAGGCGGCTATCAGGTAGGTTAAGCATTATATCCTCTTAGTGAATCCATGATGACTACTCCCGATCACCTTCTTATCCTTCATATGTTTGGAGTCATGGTCTTATATACTAAATGCTTGTAGCTGCCATTGGCAGAAGAGAGCTGTAGATGACAATAGGCACCTATTGCAGTTTGACAGGAGGAGTGGGAGGAAATTTGGTAAGAGATGAATCCTCTTGCATTCCAGCCAATCCTGAGAGGTTAGAGGTACTGCGGACAACTGGATCCATCTCTTAATAGAAATATGAAATACTGTGGTAGCTATAGGCTGGAGTGGCAATACTGGATTCATGAACAGTCTGTCGACTGTAGGTCTGATCGCCTTCCAAATAGTCGAGTTCACAAATAGCATGATTTATTCGAATGCAAGATTTACAGGCAGGTTTTGGATGTCAATACAAGAAATTCTCTACTACAGCATGGGATTTTTTACTAGCTCTGATGTACAAATGCACAATGATCACTTACCCCAGAAGATGGGAGAGGGCTCTCAGTCTCAAGGAGGTGGTGTCTGACCCAAGAGGAGGAAAGGGAGATCAGCCCGGCACCTAATCCAGAAGTTACGATGGATTCTTCCCTCCTCTTTCTGTCCTCCTTAATTCATCTTTTTTAGGTGTATATATATATATATATATATTACATTTAGGTGGAGTTTAAGTAACTGTAGTCATAGTCACTTTTATCATTTATTGGTGAAAAAGTCTCTCACTCATTCAAAGGTCCAGTCAATTGAAAATCTAGAGTGCACATTCAGTGAGGAGTGGTCTTACATCAGAGGTGGGTAACTTTTGGGATGGAGGGGTGTTTTGGCATTATAATAAGGTTATAATGAGCAAAGTTCATCCAAAAGGAGTGATTTGCCATCCTTGCTGGCTCAGCACCAGACATCTTCTCATGTATTTCCCATTGGACAGCTACTGTTCAGCTTATCAGCAGTCCAACACAGGGAGTGCAACAGAGTTTGGCTGTGGTGTCTTCACTCCACCCTGCATTACTTCTCTTTGCAGCTGCCAGGAGGGCAGATTGTAGTGCCTAAAGAACCATGGAGAAGCAGAGTCTGTGCACACCCAGACCATCTCGGAAGTCGCAACGGTAAGCTAACCAAGCCTCTGTAATGTGGTAACTTCTGTTAGGGCCTAGTTCCTAGTTTATCAGGTTTATCAGTAAATTCCCACTTTGCAAGCAATTCTTCCTTGCACAGCATCTTTTTCTTTCTTTCTTTCTTTCTTTCTTTCTTTCTTTCTTTCTTTCTTTCTTTCTTTCTTTCTTTCTTTCTTTCT
>JAWLRI010000329.1:181536-199220 GCA_034781795.1 Crypturellus tataupa
CTCTCTCTTCCTTCCTTCCTTCCTTCCTTCCTTCCTTCCTTCCTTCCTTCCTTCCTTCCTTCCTTCCTTCCTTCCTTTTTAGCCTAGTCTGTTGTTTATAATGAATCTGATGAAATGTCCATTTAAAAAAAAGTCCCCTTTTCATGAGAAGTGCAAGCACTATGCTAACATCTTATAAAATTTGTAAAATTAGAGTTCACTACAGGCCAATATTCTTTATCGAAGTTTGTTCCATTTGAGCACTTTTGTTAGTCCTATGTAACCAAACTAAATAATTAATTAATATCATAAATGTTTTTTAGATTTTTTAAGCCCCTTTTTATCCAGTTGGGCAAAGGAAATTGATCTTCCATGATAACCAGCAACCTGTCGTGAGTAAACACTGAAGACTGGTGAGTAGAGGAGAAAATAGAAGAAAGAAGGCCTTGACCTTCAAGAAACAAGTCAATCAAAACCAAGTTTTACTTAATCACAGTAGATGATAAGCACAGTTTTTGTAGTCACATAGTGATTGGTGGAACGGTATGTTGCTTCATATGTGTTTGAACGTCTCTGATAAGCTGGAGTAGCTCTTCATCCTCAGTGTGAGAACGGTCCTTCCCACCTTCCCTAAGCACCAGCTGGGGTGTGACTGAAAGTGTTCCTTAGCCAGCTGCTCTAGTTGGTGAATAGTGAACATGCCTTCAGGCAGCTGGTGAACTGAGTAGTAGATCTAAATAAGATACTGAAGATGCGTTACGTACCTAGAGATCAGTTTTGTCTCTGAAAAATAGCATTTACCTTAAATTTTAAGGATATCACCCCTTATAAATGTTACCTTAGGCATTTTTCAGATCTTGAATGCCTCATCCAGATGTACATACAGTGTTTCATAACCAAACTAGGTAAAAGCAAAATAAACTGTATTTATGTAGTCAATTTAATAGTTTCAAATCTAACTTTTATTTCTGCTTATAACTTGTTTTTCCAGGGTTCCTAATTTATGCAACTGTATTAGTCTAATGCCTTTGTATATCTAATAGCTGCATATTTTCTGCGAACATCTGTAATATGTTTGTGATGAGTTTGAAGTTTTGGCATTAAATTCACATCAAACACAAAGAAAAATCTAAATATGCTTTCAAGGCCTATTCATTCAATACTTACTTTCTATATGATGACCCACTGCAAAATCTGTTTGTTTCTAAAAGGTCTGAGAAGATCTTTTGACTGCCTGCCTTCAGATCCTCCATACTTTCTGGCTTCCTACTAATTTCCTTTTTGAAATTGCAGTAGAAAATGCCCATTAATTTTCTGCCCTGACCAGCAGAGATACAGTATCGCACATTTGAGGAAAAGAAAAAGAAACATAGGTCAAAAGCACCACTAGCAAGTAGGCAAGACTGACTAATGTCTGTAATTTAAATGTTCAGAGGATAGCTATATAAATAAATAATTTCTCTATTCACCCTAGGCTAGTTAGGCTCACCTCTGCCCCTGTAAAGGTGATGGAACAGCTCATCCTAGAGACCATCTCTAAGTATGTGAAGGAAAAGAAGGTGATCAGGAGTATTCAGCACAGATTCACCAAAGGGAAGTCATGTTTAACCAACCAGCCTTCTATGACTGGCTGGATGGACGAGGGAAGAGCCATGGATGTTGCCTACCTTGCCTTCAGCAAGGCTTTTGACACCATCTCCCATAACATCCTTACAGGAAAGCTCAGGATATGTGGGTTGGATGAGTGGATAGTGAGGTGGATTGCCGACTGGCTCGATGGCAGAACTCAGAGGATTGTGCTAAATGGCACCAAGTCCAGCGGGAGGCCTGTGGCCAATAGTGTCCTGCAGGGGTCAGTACTGGGCCCAGTGCTGTTCAACTTGTTCATCAGTGACTTGGATGAGGGGACAGAGTGCACCTTGAGCAAGTTTGCTGATGATACCTGTGATACCTATCATACTTAGATGATATTGGTTAGAATTTCTACAGGCAGCGGCAAGAAGCCTCACAATCCCAGACCCTGGTCCTTATGGAGGACTTTAGCCACCTTGATGGCTGGGATAATCACATAACTGGGAACGGACAGTCCTGGAGGTTCCTGCAGAACATTACAGATAACTTCTTGGTGCAGGTGGTTGATGAGTCAACAAGGGAAGGGGCACTGCTAGACCTGATACTAGTGGGAAATGTGAAGGTTGGGGGCAAGTTGGCTGCAGTGACCATGAGATGTTGGAATTCATGATCCTGCGAGGAGGAAGCTGAACAAGAAGTAGGATTGCAACCCTGGACTTTACAAGAGCTAACTTTGACATCTTCAGGTTGCTCCTTGGAGGAATCCCCTGGGCAAGGGTCCTAGAAGGAAAGGGGGTGCAGGAGAGTTGGCTGCTATTCAAACACCACTTTCTCCAACCTCAGGATTGGTGCATTCCTATAAGGAACAAGTTGAACAAGGCAAGCAGGAGACCTGTGTGGATAAGCAAGGAGATGTTGGTTAAACTTAATGAGAAAAGAGCACATACGTAATGTGGAAGAAGGACCAGGCAACATGGGAAGAATATAGGAACACTGTCAGAGAATGAAGGGATGCAATGAGGAAGGCCAAGAGCCATTTGGAATCAGAGTTAGTGAGAGATGTCAGGGGCAACACAAAGGGCTTCTACAAATACATTAGCATCAAGAGGAAGACTAGGGAAAATGTTAGTGCGATGCTGAATGGGGAGGGTTTCTTGGTGACGGAGGATGCTGAGAAGGCAGAGTTACTAAATGCCTTCTTTGACTCAGTCTATAGGCTATCAATCTGCTCCCTGGTAGTTCTTCTGTCTTTGGAGACAGGATGGACAGTTGGGCAGAGAGGAACCTTGTGAGGTTCAACAAGGACAAGTGCAGGGTCCTGCATCTGGGGAGGAATAACCCCAGGCACCAGTACAGATTAGGTGTTGACCTGCTGGAAAGCAGCTCTGTGGAGGGCGATTTAGGAGTCCTGGTTTACAACAGGTTAACCATGAGTCAGCAATGTGCCCTCATGGCCAAGAAGGCCAATGAAATCCTGGCCTTCATTAGGAGTGTTACCCGCAGGTCGAGGGAGGGGATCCTCTCCCTCTCCTAAGCTCTGGTGAGGTCACACTTGGAATATTGGGTGCAATTCTGGACTCCCCACTGCAAGAAGGACATTGAGCTTCTAGAGAGGGTCCAGTGGAGAGCCATGAAGATGATTAAGAGACTGGATCATTTGTTGTATGAGGAAAGACTAAGCGCGCTGGGCCTGTTTAATCTGGAGAAGAGAAGACTGAGAAGAGATTTGATTAATATGTTCAAGTACCTGAAGGGTGATTGTAGGGAGGATGGGGCCAGGCTCCGTGGTAGCCAGTACCAGGATGAAGGGTAACAGATGCAAGCTGAAACACAGCAAGTTCCATCTCCATGTGGAAGAATTTCTTTAGTGTGAGGGCGACAAAGCCCTGGAACAGGCTGCCCACAGAGGTTGTGGAGACCTCTTCTCTGGAGATCTTCCAAACCTGCCTGGATGCCACTCTGTGCCACGTGCTCTAGGTGTCCCTGCTTGAGCAGGGGGGTTGGACTAGATCTCTAGAGGTCCCTTTCAGCTTCAACTATTCTGTGATTCTGTAAAGATTTTTTGTACCTCATAGCTCTTGGGAGAAAGAGGTTGTTGCTAGTGTATCACTGTGAGATTTAAGATTTTAGTTTTGTTTTGGTCACAGGGGAGTTTGCTTTTTCAGGAGTCTTAAATTTTCTGTACATACCAGAGATGTGCAGTAAAAATAGAAGAAGGGTAGGAAAGTCCTCACTGTCTTTTTACATAGTAAAAGTAAAAGCCTTCTCTAATCTGTAGAAACCCGCACTGATCCAGTGATTATAAATTATCTGTTGATCCTCATATTTTAATATTTCCATAGGGAGATGCTGTATAGGACAGATATATCTGTTCCTTTTATCTTGGCAGTGATTGAGCAATATATGCTTAATGACATCTTCAATACCATAGGGCAGATTCAGTATGTTTTAGGTTTTCTATAGCCTTGTGCCATATTCCTAGTACTCTGTTCAATGTCCTAAAACATGTAAACTCATATCTGAATCATTGCTTTAGTAATAACTTACAGCTCCTTTGGGGTATATACCTTAGTTTTTTCAGCACCTGGCATATGACGGAGATTTCTAGTCAATAAGGAACAAATTACTATGATTAATAAAAAAGAATAAAATTATAATACGTAATGATAATAATAGTAATGATAATCTTTATAAAGAGATTAAGAATAAGAAAAGAGAGTGAATTTGTATAAACAGTGTGATTTATTTGCATAAATATGAGAAAGATGATAACACTATAGTCAAGAACAATAAATAACCACATTTACATGATATGACTATCTGAGATATATATGGTCATCACTAATACCATTAAGGGTTTTTTGTATGTGTGTGTGTGTGTGTGGTCTGAGTCAAACTATTTCCTAGTGATGTGTGGCCTAAATCAGACTCACAAAATTGAACAGAGACAGTATCAACAACCGCAGAGTATTCTGGATGAGGACAGTGCTGCAGGACTTGTCATAAGCTACTGTCTGTCTGGAGAAACATTGGATAATGAAGACAAGAATAAAGAAAAACAACTTTAGAGCAAGGAAAATATTCCCTGACTTTCCCCTTTTGCAGTTGAATGTCTTACGTACTAGGCTTCCGAGTCACATTATCACTGACCCATTCATTCTGACCCAATAGATTTTATCCTACTGTCTCCAGAACATCTTCGGCTATTACATAGTCTTCTTTCTATACAAGCTAAAAAGCATTTTGCAAACCAAAATTCAAACTTCTTAAGGGACAGTGAGGCCTAAAATTCTGACTCTCACTTTCTGAAAGGGTAACCTCAAGTAATAAACAGCTGTACAAAGATCACTACTCATTTATGGCAGGCTTGAATGAGTTCAGTACAGTAAGGTTCATCTCAGTTGTCCAGATCAAGAGAGTTTTGCAGGGCTATGTCTTTTATGAATTCTGAAAAGGTTTTGATGTAAAAAATCAATACAGTCAAGTCAAAGATGGCACTAAGCATGCTCAGCTTCTTAAGTATAAGCTTGCAGGAAGGTTTTGGTAGAAGTCTTTGTAACGTAGGCTATATCTTGTGTCTGTGAAGACTAAGTAGCATTTTACATATTTTAGTTTAGAAAGTACATTTCAGGCTTTTGTAAATTAAAAAAAAAGAAAAAGCAAGGTTCCAGAAGCAAATGCTGAGCTTGGGGTTAAACAAGGGAACAAAAAATAGTGCACAGTTTGACTGCTAAATCAATCTTTGTCTAACAGAAGCCAAGATTTAAGCCATGTGAAATTGGTCACTGAGCAGAAATTGTCTGGCAATGGTTGTCTTTGTCTGACAATGTTTTATAAAACTACTGTAGCTATCAATGTCTGTGTCTTCGCCTGAGTGTTATCTAACTCAAGATCATTAGAACTTAGATCTACTTTCTATTAGAATAATAAAATAACAAAATAAAATAACAAATGTTTATCCTTGTAGGAAATTATCTAGCAAATGAGTTCCATCTGACTTTAGTCTCAGGAGAAATATTTCACTTGAAGGCATAACTAAACACACCTGTTAACAGCTGTAGTTTAACATTCATTGATATCTGTCCTACACAGTATTAAGAGAATTGAGATAAAACCGATAAAAAGAAAAAAAAAAAGTAGAAGAAAGGGAATGGGCTGGAATCCTTGTAACACTGCAGGGTTTTTTAATTGCATCTTCAGAGCTCTGCATTACATTGAAACTTCATGTGCTTTGATATTCCACCATATAAAGATATTAAATCTGATTAGGTTTATTGCTCTATCAGATCCTGGTACACAACTCAGAATGAAATGAAATTCACTGCATTTTCAGATATAGTATCATTAATATTTGCCTACACAATACAAAATTTACCAAATGATCTTTTCCTAGCTTATCTTAACAGGTATTTGAACTTCGTATTTTCGTTAGTGTGTTCTATATTTTTTTCAAGTTGCAAAAGCATTTTCACTATTTCTTTTTCTCTCCCTAATTCTATCTTAGAATCTTAATTACTTAGGGATTTAAATTGATTTTATTTATCTGTCTGCCTGTCTATCTATCTATGTATTTGTTTATTGCAAAGACCGTTCTTTATCTTTGTGTGTCTTGATGTGTTTTATTTTTCCATAACAATATTGGACATTTTTTTTCTGAAACTAACTGGAACCGCTATTCACTATTTTTGTCTAATGTTGATAAATATTTGTGCAAGCTGAGGACTGGGAAAGGAAGAATTTCTATTTCTGGAAAGTTTTGTTTTATTTGCTTTAGATTACCCTTTTATTTGCTGTTTTATCAGGAGCTATAGTGTAGTATTTCTGTGTATTATATATTACATATATATCATCTGTAACTGCTACAATTTAATATTTAGGATAACCTTTAATATTACCTCTTCTCATCCTCATTAATAGATATAAAGTGTAGTGTAATTTAATTTTAGCTAAAGGGGATTTTCTGGAAGATAATATAAAAATTATTGCTACTTGAACAATTACATATAATTAATTTGGGGAGTGTAATGGTGCTGAAAGATGAATCACTTATAGAATATTTCTTAAAAGCTAGAACTAATTAAACAAAAGAATATCACAATAATGCATGCAGCTTCTCAGAGGAACTATATCTGATAGCTTTATTCTACATGCCTTAGCATGTTAATAATATTCATTAATTTCAAATCATGATTACTGTATGTACTAATATATTAGAAAGATATTCTAAAATATATATAGTACTCAAGTTTAAAAAAAACCCATAAAATACCATTTGTTTGATATTAATAACAATGTGAATATACTTTAGTGAGCAGGCAGCGATTTCTTTTTAGATATGTTCATCCTGCTGTGTTTAATTTCAAATTCTAGCATAAAGTAAATAGTTTGTTCACCCGAGTTTCATAGTACATCAATTCACGTACAACATCAAAAATAATTCTGATGGAAACATGCTCACAAGATTGTAGCAATTCGTAGCACTGGTCTTCACTATAATTTTATTCCCATATTTACTTTCCTATCATTGAAAACTATACTTCGGTAGTTTTATTGAAAAAGCATGAAACAAGATACACGAAACAATTTGCTTACTGAATGGCACCACTCCTCAACAGTACATGAGAGCAGTGAGAAAACCACAATGAAACCCAGATTTGGCTCATCTAAATGTAAGCATTGGGTTTAAAATTATGCTTACTACAATTTCCCTCCAAAGTAAATGAGACTGACTGATTTCCTTTCAAGAGACAAGGCAGACCGTAGGGAGTCGTTTTCACTTTCAGGACACCTATAGTTGATATCATTAGTTCGAGTGCTACTGTGAGACCTCATGTCACACGAGGTACTAGACAGTCACAAGCTATATCAACTTTGCAGTGACCACTGTAGATCACTTGACTTCTTAAGTAAGGCACAAACTGAACATAACGGAGCAAGTCCGGGCCTGACTGGCTTGGATCTGACCATGCAATGTAGGATGTATTTCATATTATAATTTCGTAGGAGTTGGGGTTTTATTTTGTTTTACCTAAATCTTGCGTTAGAATACATAATGGCTCTGGTTAGAAATTCTTCATTACTGAAACTTGGGAAAAATGAAAAAAAATTTGAAGGAAAACACTAGGCAATGGATTCCACACTCACTAGATAAATCCTATTCAAGAATAAAATCAAACATCTTGTACATTAACATTTAGTGCTATTTGAGGTACCTCCAGTTGCTGTAAGAACTGTGGATATCCCACAAGAGACTTTGTTGTATATTGCAAATCCTATGCGGATATCCCAGACTTTCTCAGACATCTGAAATGACCCTGGATGTCTATGTTTAGACAATTAAATTGAATCTTTCATCTTGGAGGAGTTTTATCTGTTTAGAATAAGCATCCAGGTAACTTTTATTACTCTGTCTTTTATTTTATTATAAAGAGCAATTTCAACGTGGTACTTGGTGCTCCAATATATGCACATTATAAATAATAGCTTAAAGATATCACACATTCCAAGTTATTTTTTCTTTAAAATTAAGCTTACTCACTTAAGATCCAGTGGTGCAAATTTATTGACTTAAGGATTCAGTCAAAAGCATGGGGTTCTTAATGATCAGGTGTTGGCCATGAACAGATTAACCCCTTCTTTCTTCTGCGCTGAGTAGTAAAATACATAAATTTAAAAGAACATATGGATGGCAAACTTCTTGAAGGTCATCTGTTGTAATAAACACATTGATACATTCATGTATCGACTTCTATAGATCATTTCTTTTTATTGTCAATGGAGGTAGAAAATTGAAACTTCTAAATTAATGCATTTCACCAGGTTCAGGATTTCCTGTCAAAACCTAATTGTTATGTCTAAAAAATACAGTAAAAATAAAGGACATGATTGGGGATGTGGCTCATTGACCGCTCTGGTGGTAGTGAAAATATTTTTTATATATATATATATTTGTAGGCTAATGCATCCCATTCTGTGATTGATACATGACTACTTTGTAATAGCTTTGTTATTTTCAGAGCACCTTATCTTGTAAAAGATGACATGCAGCTTCCCTTATCTTCAGATCCTATTTAATGGAGGTGAAAGTATGCATGTTGTAGTTCAGAAAACTTTTTAACACTGCTGCCCACAAGACAGAAAAACTGTAAATTCTGCATCAATATTTCTAAGCAATAGTCACAGGAACAATAAAAAATCAACATCTGTTAACGAGTTTTTCCTTTGTTTCTTCTAATCGATCCAGCAAATCTTTGCCAAACATTTGCAGTGTGCTGTAGAAATGTCACTTGAGGGTGAAAAAGAGTGTTACTTTATAAGTAAATGTCATTTTGCAAGTAAATACCATTGACTAGTGAAAAAAAAGAAAAGAAAAAGAAATTAAGCTCAGTGGCTAAATGGCTGATGATACAAACAAGAAGCAGAGCATGTAATGAAGATTCCAGGTTAATTTGTAGCCCATCTGTCTGTTGTCCTGATGGTAGATGGTAATGGAGGTGATAATAATAGGTTTCCAAAACATCTCAGACCAAAGCTCTACCACTGAACAAATATCTGCAGCAAGTAGTAATGCTTCCACTTTTGCCAGTCACAGCAAATGAAATTCCTTTTCTTTTGCTTCTTTTTCTTTCACTACATCTTAGGTATTATAGAATTTTCACATGTTTTTCTAACCTCACCACTCCTTCTATGCCCTTCATTTCTGGATCTTCTTTAAACTCACTTGTCTACCCTAAACAAGATGTCCATCTGTTACTTTCATCCAGTTGCATTGTTGTTGAATATTTCAGCTGTTTTCGTATGTCCTTACTCCTCTCTCCATCAGGAGAACCTGTTTTACTTTTCTACCTGTTTTGTGGATGCATTTCCAAAGTGTGTATGAGCTTATTTATTCTGCCAGCAAATTAATTACAAAGCTTCTTAAAACTTGACAAATCCATTTCATATCTTATGTCTTCAGTAGATATAGAAGATTTTTGAGACTTTGTAACTCATTTTTTTTGCTGAGTTTTATTATTAAAGAAATGCCTGTTGAAAAGCTATTTGTCAATATACCTGCAGAATCTATGTTCAAAGAAATGATTGACAAGAAGAATGAGGATTTGCATTTGCTTTAGTTTTTAGGATAGAAAGAATATGACAAGTTTAACTCATTCACATAAATTCATAAGGAAGATTTTTAATGAAATGTATCCAGCTGTGTGTATTTATTCTATCTTCATGTCCCTCATTTATTCTTTCATTCTGTTTCTTAAAATTCCCATATCTCTATTCTATTCTTTCAAATTTACTATCTATGTTAATTGTTACAGATTTTGGGAATGAAAATGTGTAAGTTTTCAAAGTGACACTGATGTCAGTATTATTCAGAAGGGAACAAATCTGGAGAGGTGCTATCAGCACACACCAAAAAAATTGCTAGCATCCTATTTAAAATAAATTTAATCTGCAGATATACTAGAGAAAAAATATATTTATCCACAGTATTTTGAAGTGATATGAAAAAGATGTAGAAATTCTACCTTCACACAAACTCTTCACTAAGAATGTCAGTACTTTGCCAAGTAATTTTCACACAAAGATGAAAATCAATGCATCGTGCTTTTTTTTTTATCCTTCTGCCATGCAGCCTTCCATTCTTTACAACACATTTATCTATTCTTTACAGCTTCCACCTTACACCTTTCCTACCTTAAACTTTCACTTCTCTGCTTTACTCACAGTTGTAGGGGCAAAACTCTTTTGCATCCTGGGAATTTTGCAATACAAACTCCTCCTCCTTTTCCTGATATTTTTGGAACAGAGAAAAGTTCTCATTTCTCAAAGAAAGGAAGGACTGTTTTTAAGTTCCAAACTCCCTACTCTCTGTCTTTGATAATAGAAACCAGAGGAAGGTGGGAGTAATGTCCTTGTTTCCTGCAGAAGCTTTCATTAGCTCTTCTTCCCTTGAGCATCAAGAAGAAAAGGCATCCTACAGGGTTTGGCGTGCCTTTTTTTTTTTTTTTTTTCTCCTGTCCTCCTTGCAGGTTATATTAATAATATAGTTACCTAGACAATTCTGCTTTCTATACATTTTATTTCCAGGATCTGCCATTTGACTCACTTAAAGCAGTAGGTAAGTGTCTATTTGCAAAAGGGAATGCCATATAATTGGCAAAAGAAAAATAGACTCCAGGAAAACTGTAGGTTTCTGTATAAATTGTGTGCCAGAAAAAACATACTCAGTATTTAGTGTTGTTAGTGACATTCCCCAACTACACATCTGTTCTTTTGGTTTACATTTTAGAGAACCAGGCAGCAGACAGAAGTGAGACATTCAAAAAAGGACTCTTCTCCCTTCTAAAATTATGAAGGATTCACTAAAAACCCTGACTACTGACAATCACATACATTAGCATTGTTTATGGGTAAAACACTGAATGAAATGCACTGTTGCTTAGGAACTTAGTGGCCATTAATCTCTAGTAGAGATGATGGATAATTTGAAAACCAAATCAGTCAACTGTAAATTCTCTTGCTTTTTTCTGCTACAAAATGATTTTCACTTTATTCTCATCAATCTGTAAATTTACATGATAATCTTTAAAAAATATAGAACTAAGATGGACCACATAAAAATAAACTTAAGCAAAATATTCCTATGATTTATGATTAGTAAACACCTTTAGAAATCACCCTTAAATCATTTTCTGAGACTGTCAGAGAGCTTTTCTTCAGATCCATGCATAAATTAGTTTTGTCTGTTATTTCAGTCTTTTTATATAATACACAAAAATGTGATCCTCAACCACTGTTGCTAATAGCTTCTTGATTCTCTTATTCACCTTGAATGCAACTTGAATGTTATTGCTGCAGGTAGATGAGCAGGCCACTATATGATGATGTATTTCCCTTTGTTTCTGGTACAGACTTTTTGCAAAGTAGTTAGGTCATTCTTGTTTCAGGAATGTCACATAAAGATCTGAAATAATGATCATATTTGAATAAGTATTCCATTTACTTCAGACTTGAATTTTTAACTCCATAGCCACAGCATAAGGATGTTATATTAGTTTTTTAATAGATTAAAAAAGATTTGAATGTATGATATAAAAGTAGCATGAACTTTCATTCCTTAATAGAAAAATCTCAAAACCAAAACACACACAACCTATTTAGAACTTACTATAGCTTGCTTTATAAAATTGAAAATTACAGTGTAAAATATTTTAACAGCTTGAACTTTTTTGCCTTGTAGCTTTCTTTTGCTGTTAGCAGGTGGTAGTTAATCTGAACAGTCAAAAGGGAAGTGGAATGGATTTTCAGAAAAAGGAATATTAGGATGGGGCCAGAGGAGATATGTGAGTAAGGCTTTGAAAAAAAAAAAAAAAAAAAAAAAAACTTTGACCTAAATTATTCAATGTTATAGTCTAGGTCATCAAAGCACAATTAGAAATTAGTTTTACTTCTATAATCTGTGACCTTTATTTATTCCCAGAATGGGAATATCATCTGATATCAATTCAAATTACAGTTCAGAGTGCAAAATAGGAAAATATTTTTGTTTACAATTTCAGACCTAAGATCATATAGCAATGACATATGTGCCATTATGTCAATTTAAAAATGAAGCCTATCCATATTTGTGGATGCCTGCTTCAGGGACAGTAGTACGGAATGTCTTGTTAGTAGATAACCAACATCAAGGACAGCAGTGCAGATGTTCTATCATTAGAGAAAGCAAAAGCAACTGTATGGCTGCTATGTGACCAAGAAGTTGATTGGATAGTTTTAATATAAGCCTTTAGATTATTGGCTTATTTAATAACTGTGCTTTGCATGCTTTTAGACAAAAAGGGTATTGTATCTGGAAGAGTATGGAATATAAGTTTTGTCTCATGCTCAATAAAATGTCTTCGGTGCATTTCACTAGAGCCCGTTCCTTCGCATGTTGCAACAAGTGACGCCCAATGTGCGGCCCAGAGGTTCTCTGGTTGTATCGCCCAGCTGAACTCCAGGATTCGCTCTGAAAGAAAACATAAAGATCACGCTGAAAGGAAGTATCATTTGTGCATGCACTAAAGTCCTCTTGAAAGGAAAGAGGTAACCAGCTGGGAACTATGGGGTCACACCTAATGAAGGAACATGAGGACATTTTAGTAGCTTTTCTCAAAATCCTGAGGTATCAAAGAAAAAAATTAGATGAAAAAGATCTGCAAAAGGTTTTTGGGTGGGCTTCTAAAAATGATCCTTCAGTAAATAGTAAGAATATTTTTGATCCAGAGATGTGGTGACTAGATTGGGGTCCACTTGTGGGATAAAGCACTATACATGCCCAGATCTGTACCAGATCCACTGCCAGTGGATCAGATGTTCCAGGGGAGAAGGAGGAGAGCCATACTCTCTTGTAAAGAGATAAGGAAAACAGCGGAGCCTCCTTAACATATAGAAATCACAAGACATTTAAAAGATAACCTGTAGTTATTACTGGTTTGGAGGGGGAAAACAAATTGAAACTGTGCAAACACAAACAGAAATGAAAATAGGGAATCTTCCAAAATGACTGTATTCAGTTGTGATTGTTCCTGTCCCTGAATATATAATTGGTATTGATATTTAAAGGGACTGACTTTTAATTAGTTGAACGGTTTGTACCAATTTGGAACAAAGAACTATATTAGTGCCTCCACAATCTTAGTCGGAAAAGTAAAAATGCCCCCTATGCAGATTCCTTCAGCAACTAAATTGATGGCAATGAAACAGTACAAGATTCTGGCAGAGCATAAAGACATTTCACAGACAATTAAAGACCTAGTAGACGCAAGAGTTTTAAAACACACTACCACAACTTGAAATACCCTGTCTAGCCGGTCAAAATGAGTGACGAGTCATGGAGAATGACTGTGGATTTCAGAGAATTAAATTGACACAGCCCACCTCTTACAACAGCTGTACCAGATATTGTCATCTTGATAGGAAAAAAAAAAAAAAAAAAGAATTCTGGAACTTGGTATGCAGTAATTGATTTGGCTAGAGCTTTCTTTACCATACCCATTGCTGAGCATTGGGATGAATTTGCCTTTACTTCACAGGGGTGACAATATACATTGCCCTAGGGATGGTTGCACAGTCCAACCATCTATCATAGAACAGTGGAAAAAAATAATGTATCCCTTGCTCTTATTGGCATCCAGGCCCAGACGTGAGTGCAGAATGTCATTGCAGGTATATTGAGAGACAGAGACAACGGAGTCTTCCCCACAGAGATCCAAAAGACTGTGGGATGCAGCTACGGAGAAAGCAACAGCTTCAAATCTGGTGAAGACCTGTGTGGAAGAATGGCCTGGAAAAGGGCCATTAGAGAAAACTTAGGCTTAACCAAAAGGCTTTTTCCTGACATTTTTCCTGACAACCTGTGAACTTCACCCACGACCAGGTCCTCAGCGCAGTCATCGCCTATGTACTGACCATGGTGAATGCCATCATGGAAAAGGTTTACACCTTCTGGGAATTAACACCAATGAATTTGTGCTGCCCCTCCCGCCTCTGACCACCGAATGTGGGCAAGGATATCTGATAAAAAATGTCAAGCGATAGATTTAGAAGTCTGTATTTTAGAATGGGGGTAGGAGTTCAAATGCGAAGATGTTGCCCTTAAGGCAAGTGATATTTGCCTTCATACTAAGAAAGTTGTGTGTTATTTTGAGATCAATCCGCAGAATAATAACAAAACTGCATTATCTTATGTACGGAAAGAATGCATGTGTTTTAGAACAATGTGTAAATGCGTGCTAATTAATGAAATTTATAATCAGACTGTGTTTAATGACTCTAATACATTTGCTTGTAATATAGTTGTTATTATTATTAGAGGCTGTGATTTTGTGTATAAGCTGTGTTTACTAGACAACTGTTAATTATAAACTATGCCCTATATCATGGCATAAACCCAAACCCAATCGGTATGGGTATGTTGCTTGCAAAAGAGGTATTAGAGAGTGCAAAGTCACAACAACTGTTAGAAACGCTAAGGCAGAGGCTTAAAAAAATCTTAATAACTGTGCATCATGATAGCAACTTGCTACTGGATGAGGCAGGTGAGACACTACATTGACCACCAACTGAAAAGCCAGGGTCTGACTAAGCGCCTCCTACCATAATCAAGGTGGACTGGGTTGACCTCTGTGTTTGCCACCAACCTCAAGCCCTGCTGTTGGCTGCAAATCATTAGGCGTTGAGTGGTGGGGACACACGCCATGCCGGACAGTGATGTAAGTGATGGCCGCCTCACTCTGAGGACCACCTAGGAGGCAAGAGTAGGCCAAGTGGCCTGCTGTTACATGAGTGACAGTGTAAGTAACTTGTGATTGCTGACACCATCTTGATCATGAAAGAGGAAAGAAATGTAGGTTGCTGAAAAATCTTTGAAAGACTTTGTAAGTAGATGATGGTCTGAGGATGTGCAATTGTTGGTCCAACTGCAGGCAGGACCTGAGCACAGTAGAACATTGTGATAGGTAGTGGTAGCAGAGGGAATACCTGTATCAGATTTAAGGAATTGGAGTAAATTCCTCAGGAAGTGCATGGTAATGGGAAGAGGTGAAGGTCTGGAAAAAGTGGCGTCTCCTTCCGCCTCTCAGCAGATCAGTGCACAATCTGCAAGAAAATGGGAATATGTCCCGGCAATGAAACGTTATTAGCAAGAATAACTAGATCCCTAAAAAAAAAATCAAAAGGTAAGAAATCATACAAGGTACATTATGGAATGCTTATCCATGTTACAGGTTTTTTTTTCTCGCAAAACCTGCACAGCTGAATCTACCTGTTTACCAACACGGCTCCTTCAGAAAAAGTTATTTTCCTCAACACCTGGTCTGAAAATCAACTTTTGTGAATGGACTTTGTTTTTAGACTGTTGGACCTTCAGTTACCCTCCTTACGATTGTTATTCCTTGTTTAGTTCCCTGTGGTATACAATTAATTAAGCGTGCAATACAGTGAATGCAGGTGGCAATCATGTCTGAAGAAATGGATCAATCAATAACATATGCTACACTTGTAGAACAGTTGAGATTCACCCAAGCACACAGAATTTGCCTGTAAATTGCTTATGCTAACTCACATATAGGCCTCCCAGACTGCTTATTCCACCCTGTACGGTAGGATGCACCTTACCCCAAGTTCTCTAGAACCCCAGGAGATCGGTCTGCTGGGATCCTTGCAAATAGATTACAGTGTGTATTTTAACTATTCTGGTTAAAAACAGTCTCAGGTCCAGAATGTTAATTCGTCACTGTCTGCCTATCAAAACAACACTGATTACACTGGTGTAGTCATACAAGTAAAAATGCATTGGAATCAACTAATGCCCCGATAGCCTTACTGCCTGGGGTATTTCTTATCTGCGGCGATAGAGCATGGAGTGCTATTCCCACCCACTTGCATGGAGGGCCTTGTAGTCTGGGGCTCTTGACACTCCTGACACCAAACATATCAAATCATATGATATCAAATCATACAAGAGTGCATCACTACCACAGGTCAAAAAGATCAGCACATGTATTTAATGACCAGTGTAGCGACAAAGTAACTTTTTCGAATCCTGGTGAAATAATAGCTGTATCTATTTTCGCGCCAGGGAAAATAATCCCTGGCACTCATAATCACCTCGCTAAGCTTGGATGCTGGCTTGCTAAACAAAATAATACAACGTCGCTTGTTCTCTCCGACCTACGGACATGGACTCAGTCCGACATGCCGCTGTGCAGAACAGGGTGGCTATTGACTTTCTGCTTTTAACTCAAGGACATGGATGTGAGGATTTTCACAGTCTGTGACGCATGAACCTATCTATCTGATCACTCAAAGTCGATCCACAAAAGCATCCAAGAACTGCAACAGCTAACCAAAAGGTTCCAAATAACAGATGGTTGGAACCCCTTTGAAGGACTCTTCCCTGATCTGGGCCCTTGGCTAAAAGACCTGTTTGTTCTTGCTGCAGTGTTATTCTTAACCTTTTTCAAGATTATGCTTTGTGTTCGTACTTGCTAAAGTTAATGCAGTCCGTGTTAAATGCACTCCAAAGCAAGTATTTCCAGTACAAATGCAAAACAAAAAAGGGGGAGATGTGGGCCAAGATGACAAGACAATGGTTTTAATATTTTTGGGAATCTTTAGGGGAATTTAGCATTAGCCGTGTGGATTAAGAGAATATTGCAGATAAATCTGATATGTTACATAATCATTTGCCTTTTAATTTGTATTCCATTCTTGTTAAAAACAATTCAAGGTTTAATAGACCATGCCTTGAAACAAGCCTTCTTGTTTCAAACCTTCTTGAAAGGGGAGTTTCAGGAGCAGATTCAAATGTGCCAGTGGATCAAGAATGACCTTGGGGAAAAAACATTGTTATGCTTGTCGGAATCAAACCATGGAAGTAAACGCAACAAACTAAATAATCATTTGCTTAACCATGTTAATGCAAATTGTAATGCTTCGAATCATTGTACTAACTGTATTTTGTTTATTGTTAGTGTGTGTTGTTAGTGTTAGTATTGCTTCTTATTATGTGTTCAATAATTGATTGATTGCTCATTTTACCAAGTTATGGATGCTCATTTAAAAATATCTATAGAGATACAGTAATTAAATAAAGAAGGAGGAGATGTGGAGGCCTGCTTCAGGGACAGTAGTACGGGATGTCTTGTTAGTAGATAACCAACATCAAGGACAGCAGTGCAGATGTTCTATAATTAGAGAACGCAAAAGCAACTGTATGGCTGCTATGTGACCAAGAAGCTGATTGGATAGTTTTAATATAAACCTTTAGATTATTGGCTTATTTAGTAACTGTGCTTTGCATGCTTGTAGACAAATAAGGTATTGTATCCGAAATAGTACGATATGCAAGTTTGTCTCAGAATGCAAATTTACGAAACCTATTATTATCACTCTTTAAAGAATTTACAAAGCTATAAATTTGGTCCTTGTTTTATAGAATGAATTGATTTCATTAATCTTGTGAAAGAGCTTTTCCAGAGATTTTCAGTTTTCTGGTTTATGCTCTGGGCCTGGAATAATGCCTTTCCTTCCTTCCTTCCTTCCTTCCTTCCTTCCTTCCTTCCTTCCTTCCTTCCTTCCTTCCTTCCTTCCTTCCT
>JAWLRI010000329.1:212554-253921 GCA_034781795.1 Crypturellus tataupa
ACTCCACCACCTCGCCTTCCCAGCCTGTCCTTCCTAAAGAGCACATAGCCTTCCATGACACTGCTCCAGTCGTGCGAGGTATCCCACCACGTCTCTGTGATTCCAATGAGATCATAGCGCTGGGACTGCACATAGATTTCTAGTTCGTCTTGCTTGTTCCCCATGCTTCGCGCATTGGTGTACAGGCATTACAGGCAAAATTAAACACAGTGCATATTTTCACACTGTATTTCTCATATAGTTATATAATATACATAGAAAGACAGGGGCAGAGAGAGGGAGAAAAAGAACTGTAATCCATATGTCAAGTAGGTAGTTCAGGCTTTCTTTAACAGAATACACTGATTTCAAACCATATCTGTATAACTATCTTTTCTCTACACATTTTAATAGGTTATTGTAATTATCCATTTCCTTTCTACCAAGAGGCACTTTTTCATAATTTTTGAAGAGAATTTAGATCATAATAGAGGCATATGTTCAAGGTAACACCCTTTAATTTATCAAGAAAAGAGAAAGCAGCTGGTTCACATGAATGATATTTTCACCAGATTTGCATGTCCTCAAGTATTTATTTCAAGGTTATATTTAGAGATGTTGTTGGTATTGTTACAGATCAGAGAATTTTACTAAGGGTAGAGTATATTTAATGTCTTAGTTTCCTGCAAATTACTCTAAAAACTTCACTAATGATACATCTTCTCCTTTGACTTTCTATTCACAGGCAGACTGCCGTGCGGATAATGAGCTTAGATTAATTAAAGTAATGGACTAAACCTGACTTTTGGTAACAGCTGTGAGAATCTAAATTGTGCTGTGGATAGTGCAATGTACATAAACAAGAGACTCAAGGTGTCACTGATCTTAATTAGCTCATACAGAATTTATGTACCTGTATTGGTTGGATAGCCTATTTGCTTTAATGTTCTTAAATTTTTGGTTTTGCTTTTTTTGTTTGCCTGCTTCTCTATATCCTCACTAGCTTTACTTGGTATGTATCTGTTCTTATCTTCCAGTAGTGTTATCCCATTTAATTTGTTAGTAAAGTGTTTTTTAAAGGTGTAGATTTCAACACATTTGGCTGTTTTCTCATGTTTCCTACTTTCTTTCAGACAACTTACTTTCTTACTTTTCTTTCCTTCTTTCAGTCTTTATATAGAATTAAAATAGTAGCTAATAAAGTGGCTAATCAGAAATAATTCCAGCCATCATATTAGCCATAGGACATCACATTTTGCCATGCTCCTGAAATACTGTTAAGCGCTAGTTTGTGAGAGATCAGTGCCAGAACACTATATATATTCAGAACATTTTATTAAAAATTAAAAATCCAGAAAGCGCTACTTAATGTGCTGACTCCTAAAAGAGTCATCCCATAACAGCCACCTTCAAAAGTAATCTCTATTAAACCCCAGTGCCTGAGATATCTCACAGAGTCTATCCCTTTCCATAATGAAGACTTTCTCTTGCAGGGGTTTTCTGTAGGCAGAATCAGCCTGACTATAGCAAGTAAGTTCAAAAGATTGTGGTGTATGACTATCTCACACCTGGACCAAACGTTTATCTGGTCAGATTAGTAAAATAAAAACTTCTTTAATCAGCAGTTACATAATCATCTCTGAAAATGGCTCTGAGGAATGGTAGAGGAGTTAAAAAGGAAGACAAGAGGAAGCTGTGCTTAAAGACATAATTACTGAAAATATATTCATAGCTCTAATTGCCTTATGAGAAATGGGGAGGAAAAAAATGGACCACTGGACATTTGTTATAGCACTATTTCCTTGAGGGCACTTGGAAGCTACAGTGATGTATGCTACATAAGAACTAGAAACTACCAAGATAGCTGAAAGAACCTAAAATAAGCCAATTTCAGTGGCACCAGGATTAGATATTTAGTCAATAGGTGTCTTATTACTATAATAGTGCTCACAAATATGGTTAATACATTGAAATTTAGCATTGAAGGGTCTGTTCATGGTCAGTTTGCAGACAGCAAGCAAGTTAAGTCTACTTTCAGATTTTGTTCCAAAGAACAGGCAAAATCAAAGTCAAAGCAGTAAGAATGAAATCAGGTGAACCTAACTCAGCAGACAGGCAAATCAGGCCATCCAGAATAAGTCCTTAATTTTTCTGTAAAGTTAATTTAGAATACTATGTGTTTTGTAGACTGCAAAGAGAAATCCAGGCCATCCTAGTTAGCCACTTACCTCTTTTCATTACATACGTATTTAGTCTTGTCCATCAGAGGATGACTCAGTCAATATCTAATATCTAAAACCTAAAAAAACCTACTTTTCTAGCTATATTTCATGAAAACTACTTCTGCCATAAATTTGTTCTGATCCTGTTACTGTCTAAGGAGTCATGTACCTCTTTAAGTGGTCCATCACATCTTAAAAATACATGGCGAAATGATCATAGAATCATAGAATCACAGAATGCCTAAGGTTGGAATGGACCCCTAGAAATCATGTAGTCCAAACCCCCTGCTCCAGCATGTGGCACAGCATTGCATCCAAGCGGGTCTTGAAGGTCTCCAGAGAAGGAGACTCCACAACCTCTCTGGGCAGCCTGTTCCAGTGCTCTGTCGCCCTCACTGTCAAGAAATTTTTCCTTAAGTTCCTGTGGAACTTCTGATGCTTCAGTTTGCGGCTGCTTCCTCTAGTTCTGCCGGTGGCCACCAGTGAAAAAAGGCATTCCCCATCCTCCTCACTGCCTCCCTTGAGGTACTTATAGTCACTGATTAGATGACCCTCAAAACTTTTTCTCTGCAAACTCATTATGAAACAAAATGCTCTACTGTTACTGGATTAATCTATATTTTTAAGGAAGCCATGGTTTCAGTCAGTGCTTTAAGGAAGCACTAATCAGCTACAGTACTCAGCTAAGTAAGATAGTTGCCTTACATTATTTTGCCTTTATCAATCTGAACTCACAGAAACAACACCAAACTGTAGCCTGCGGTATCTGAATTATCTCCTGTAGTTCAGGTAATAAGAAGCATGTGGGACCACCTCCAAAGGGCAGTGTAATTGGAACAGACTCTGGTTCCTAATCCACAACCTTATTCTCCAAATCTATCCTATCATACCTGGACCTTCAAACACCCACATATGTTTTGCCACATATGTTTTGCTACATCTACTTATGATAAGTCACATATAATTTCAGTTTCATAACATAAAAAAAAAAATACTCTGTTGAACTGTAACAACATCTTTGCATTATTTGCATTTTCCATGAAAGAAGTGTGCACAAAATCATGCAGATGTCAGGGCTTCAGCTGGGATCCAGAGAATGTTCAGGATGAGTCTAATGAGTAATGATGCACCAAATAAATCCTAACTCTCCGGCACTGCTCTCTAGGCATTGTTGGTGAAGGCCTATCATTCTCATATGAGTTCACATTCAAAGCTTAGACTCTAATACTCTTATTTTGTACTATAGACATAGTCTTTTTTTTTTAACTCAAGAATTAGTATTTCTTGCGTGCTTTGACTCATTTTATATATTTATTTCAAGTATGTTTGTCAGTTCACATCTTCTTGTGGAATTCTCTATATAGAGTTTTACAAACAGATCAGCTTATTGCTTCTCCAGACAAGAAAGTTTTCATCTTTCAATGGATAACATTTTTTACTGTTCCCATCAAGTTTGAGATATGATTTTAGTCTATCAAAGAATTCTAAATATGAGAGGACGTTATTCAACCCAAGATGTTACAAAAAATGCTAAAAATTAAAAAAACAAATAACTTCTGAAGTGAGAAATATATCAATAGAACTTCAAGAAAGAGATGCAATAGAGACAAACATGATTTACAAAAATTCAGTTTCTGTAATTGAAATCCAAAAATTGGATTGGATATTGACAATTGGAATTTGCATAACTGACTTAGCAAAGCATCCATAATCCATGAACTGTGTACAGCGAAGCAGAGAGACAAACACTTGGGATTGAATATTACCTTAAGAAACTACACATATTTTAAAATTTATTTATACCAACTTTGCCACTATAAGCCTTGTCTATAAGGCACTATAAGCCATTTCTCAGATTGAGATATATATATTAAGAGCTGATTTTGTTCAAATCAGGATTTCTGTGCCTGATTGCAGTGACTAAAGCTCTTAGACTTGTGGTAAACAAGGGTCCATATTTGACAAGTGGTTGATCATAAGTGGTATATAGTTAAACACGGGTAAAAATGAGTTTTTTACACCAACAGATTCAAGTGGCAGTTCGATGGTGGCCTTGAGGGAGTCAGTCTCAACCAAAGAGGGATGTGGGCATCTAAAGAGGTTTTGCAGCTCAACCTTAGAATGTGTTGTGTACTTCAAAGAAAATAACTGAGGATTCATTTTAATGTTAATAAAATATTTGGTACGAATTTACATAACTTTTTCATAATTAATTGCATTATGCATGCACCACTCTGGTAATGTATCATTGATTTCAGTAAGCTCCATGTATAGAATGCATTATTCTTAATCACAATTGACATTTTACAAAGAAACTGCTCCAAAGGAACTGTTAATATGGATGTTGTCAATGCCTATTAAGACTAATTTGCCAAAGCCATCCAACCTGCAGTCTTAAAATGCATTTTCGTATTATGCATTTGAGATATTAACTCTAATGGCACTGAAGGTTTTACGGTATATATGGAGTGGCACAGAAAACATGTGAGAAGCTACCAAGAGTGCATTTGTATTGTAAATATAATGTTGAAGTGCAAAATAGAAAGAAAGATTGAAGTTGTATATTAAAAAACATGTAATGACATTCCTGTGTATCTGGTATGTACAGAGTACTCCGGTAGCATGAAGCATTCTACCGTAACATTTTCTATCATCTCCTACATATTACCTCTGCATTTTGGGGGGAGACTTCTGGCTTTGTTGTTGTTATATTGTAATAAGCTTATTTTCAGATTCTTACACAGATTGGAATTGCCTTGACGAATGGGAATTCATAGACAGTCTGGAATAGGCAGTTTAGGAATCAACTAGTTTAGAAATCAAAGGTAAACAGCAAGAAATAATGGAGACTTATGCCCTCCTGGCATCCATTTATGCTGAACAGTTCAATGGAAATCACTGACAAGGCAGGGAGTGAGGCATCCATATTGCTGTTACCTCCAGAAAAGTTAAGGCAAGGCCTTAGGAATTGTGAATTGGTTTCCTTGCACTAACTCTTCTACTTTTATCATCACAAATCCTGATGCTAGGAGGATAATTTAGCCTGAAGATTACAAATTATAAGGCAAGGCTGCATATTGAATATTTTCGATGACTGTTGGTCACTGTGAAGCAGTGCTGAAAGATCTCATAGTGTCACTTGGAAACTACATCATCTCTTTGAAATCAGACCTGTGCAGACTTTTGCCTTATACCTTCTAAGAAAGCATATTAACCATGATTATATCAGAACACAAATAAAGCATACTTCTGAAATGGGTATTTAATTATAGAATCACAGAATTAGTTTGAAGAAGTACAATATCAAGGCTTCAAAAAAGTTCAAAAGTCAAGTAGTCAAAGACATAATCAAAGATGTTTTGTATCCTAAAACAAAAGATGTATTAAATTTTAAAATGTATTTCTCTTGTAAACTATTTTTATATTTGATGTCATAAAAAAAACTCAGAAAGATGAGGCAGAAAGCATTACTGATTTAAAGACATTATAATAATACACTAAACAGAAAATTAAAAGATTGTTAAAAGTGGTAAGGATATATATTTTTCCCCACACGGAGAAGTAAGCACCTGCTTTACATCCATCCACAGCAATTCTGTCTTGGTTTTCGTCTCTTCATAATGTCAACAGCAAAACTTAATAAGAGACATTCTGAAAATAAAATATATTTTCTTTTAGGTGGCAATAAACTACTTTCTTACATAAAAAAAAAGAGTTAAAAAAGGAGGAAGTGCATGGCCTGTTAAGCTAATCCTTCTCCTCTAAATCCTATGACTTTTGGTGTGATATATGGATTGTATTAAGGAGCTCAGGTCCAGTTGATTTTATAGTATCAATTGCTTAATTTGTACAGAAATATGTTTATAACTAAGATTATTAGCTCACTGTATCATGTTATAATGTGAGCTTTTTCCCAGTTTGAACTCAGACTAAAAACTATTTCTATCATTAAGATTGCTCAAGTCCTTCTCCTCTTACTTGTTTTCCAATTTAGTGAGAGAACATGTACTTAAGAAAGACTGGAGCAATTTTTCTTTATATTCAAATTCCCTTAAAACTAGAGGAAGAAAAAATGAAACAAAAATAAAAAGATAAACATGCTAGCATTTAGGTTTTTATGTTCGCAGGTACTGAAGAGCTGGCTTATCTGTTTTGCTGAATATATTTAGAGAGAATAGTTATGGTTAAGAATGACTCTGTTTCAACACTTAAGACTCCCGGGGTTGTACAAATGAGGTCCCAATCAGCTAAATTTTCCTGCTCTAACTGTAGTTTTGACAAGGTATTGAGCCAACAATCTATTCAGGTTGGTCTGTAGTCTTGGCACAACACTTAAAATAGCTATAGGATTGACATGTCACCTTACACATATTATAAAAACAGAGACTTTCATATAGGAAATCAATGACCATTACATTTAAGTAGGTTCATAGCAAAATTATCTACATACTGAGTTTTCACAGGCAGATTGTTCTCTTCTTAAATAGCTGGCAACATGGATGTAAGAACAAGTAAGTAATAAAGATCACAATAAACCATATATCTGAAACATCCACCAAATGCCTCAGAACAGCACAAGCATATACTACATTTGAAAACTCATAAAATGCTGGTTTTTAGAGCTTCTTTGAGGAAAATACATTAGAATACCTTAATAAAACAATCTATATCTCCAATACAAAAGTGTTAGTATTCCTCAGCTGCAGATCTCAACAGCAAGGTTGAGATAACTGAAACAAAAATATCAAGAACAATACTGGAAATGAAGCCTACAAATAAAGGTTCTGATTTGATATCTTGGCTGAAACTCTTCCAGAGATACATGATTTGGGATTAGGTCCACAGTTTACAGGAACCTCTTTTCAGCTTGTTTTCACAAAGGTAAAAATGAAAGTACAGATAACAAATTTTTATTCCAGGATGTTGATAGCTTCAGGACAACAGAAATACTTTTTAATATTCTAAACAATACAGTGAATTTGTTGTGAAAGCATCTTTCAAAGCATTGGCTTTGATGGGTTGCCTTCAACTCAGTCTCTCATTTAAATATAAACTGCATTCTAACATCATCTTATTGACCCATCTCTGTCTTCAGTTCTGTTATGCTCTGTAACCATATTTGTTTAAAATTCTCAGAGCTATTAAGTAAGAGTCTGGTAATGACTCTTACTTAATAGCTCTGACTCTACTGTGAAGCATGCCCCATCTGACCAGGTTACTTTGGCCATATCTATGAAATGCATTTCCAACTCTGAATCACAGCTATAATTGTATACTCTCCTTACTAAAGCACACACTACTACAACTTTGTATGTCACATACACTTGTAATACAGCATGGTTATGCTAAATGGAATAAAAGCTTGCTCTATGATTTTTTTCATGCATTTTTTTCTCTTCTTTTTATATGAAAATCCCATTAAAACCTCAACATATTATATTGGAACACACTTTTAGAGCATAATGTGGAAAATTCCATTAATGTATTCTTGCTCATGATCTCAAGAGGGTACCGGTGAAAGTGAAAGAGATTTTCATAGCTCATGAACCAAACTGTTTTGCATTTTACTGTCAGCGCTCTCTGATATCGATACATTAGTTCAAAATAGGATCTTTTACTGGACAACAGGGACTCTTCTTTAAATGATATCTTGAAAACAGGTAAGCTATAGGAAAGTGTAATTTTTTAAAATAACAATCATCTGCAGTAGACATTGAGATACAGAGAAAGCAATGAGGAAACAGATTGAGGAAAACTGCTTCAGTCTGGAGCTGAAGTGGAGAATGGTCTCCATATAGTTTAGATGAAATACAATTCTCTGAAGACTCGGTTGACAAAGTCAACTCTTTTTTAAGAGTTTTAAAGCAGAGTTTTAACTCTGCTTTACTAGGTCATGTCCACAGCAGGTCCAGAGTAGAGTAAAAGTTGAGGTCTTAATTTTAATAAATACTTAAAGTACACAGAGTTGTTCTCATACCCATTAAAAGAGTGATCTCATCATATACTTTCCACATATTTTCATACTTTCCTCACAAATTTTAACACTTATTTTTTCCAGGTAGTATCTCATATTTGCTTGATATTTTTCTTGTTTGTTTCTTGTCTTTTTTGTTTGTTTATTTGTTTTTGTTTGTTTGTTTTGTTTTGTTTTTCAGATTTACCGAAAGCATGGTTAAACCAACACCTTTTTGTGAATATTCGTTTTGCCCTTATTTGAGTCAATTCTCCATTATCAGCCTCCTTATCTGGGAAGTCAGAATGTCTCTTCTTAAATTCTGTGCTAAACAGAATCTATTTGTTCCCCTTATCCACAGGTAGCCTACAAAACAACAACAATAACAACAAAATAGATATTACCTTCCCCGCATGTCAAACAGATTTCTTTAATCTTTCTAGTCTGTCAAATAGACTGTGTCTATATTGCTAAGAGAAATACAGCCCAGGGTTACTTAACCACTAGAGAATTGTTACAACAAGCTAAAATCAGCTCAGGCCAAGGCTAGTCTGACAAGTTCTAAAAGTCCTGAAGTCAGTACAGAGCGTAGGACTTGTATTAGTAACGGAAATACCATATTTTTATAGGCTGCAAGTTCTACTTGTAAATGTAATTGAAACTGCCAGTGATTTAATCAACATAATGATTCAAAAACTTGTTCAAGAAAGTAGATTCAACTGGATGCAGAGCACATGGAAGCTTGATTATGAGAAACCATCCAGTCATGTATTAATTAGTTTATTAATTGATTTGCACAAGGCAAGTTTTATTTGAAATATTTGAAGAATATTTGAATAAAACTATGGCATACATTTAAGAAAAAAAAAAGATTTTTAATTTTCTTGGCCTATATAATGCTTTTGTACTACTACATTGTATACTAATGCAAACCTAAAAGGTTTATTTGGAAATATGGCATGAAAATAAACATGAATGAGAGATTCAGTCCAATATTCTTAAGTAGTCCTGGAAGATGCAAAACTATCAACTCCAATTGCAGCAATTTACTATCTCACACATGATCATATTATAATTGGCACAATGTTGTCATGGTGGAACTATCACAAAAGTAAAGAAATCGGCTATGTGAGGAAAAATATATTTGAAATGCTTCAAAAGGAAGACATCCTGCAGAGATCTCCATGAAGCAGTTCCAGAATTTCTACAGAAGATAGGAGCTAAAAGGTAGTGTAGATGTAACATTACCTTTTTATCTGGAGTTGCTATGTGGTATATCAGACGAAAAGTCACTGCAGTTCCCTTGAAAGTAAAGTGGCCTAAGAACAAAATGAGAACAGATTAGGTTTGCTATAGTAAACATAAGATTGGTAAGCATGCTTAAAAAAAAAAGAAAAAAAAGAGATAATATGTAGTTGCAAATACTTTTCTAAGGATTTACTATTTTCTGTCAGAGAATCTGATTTTTTTTTCTTCAGATGGATCTGTAATATACTAAGATTTAATCATAATAAAGCTTATATAATTTTTATATAGATGTCTTTATATGCCTGTCTGTCTGTGTGTCCTTTTTCAATGACTTCAATGACTGATTGAATAGAATAATCATTTCAAATATTATTAAGGAAATAGGTTCTTCAGTAGAGAGTAGATGATACTAAAAGTGTTATCTATAACCACAGTTTATGGAATAGCTGCATATTGAGCTACAGTCCTATCCAGCAATAAAGAATTGTCTTGGGATTGGAGAGAGAAGGGTGAAATTGAAAGGTGAAAGGGAAAGGGGAAAGAGAAATGGAAAGAAGAGTGAAAAAAAAAGAGATCTGATTATAACCCAGGAAAAGGGATGTTCACTAGCAGAAGACTTTCTATGGAACCAATATTGCAGGGTGTCAGGACTTGCCTGACCTCATCCTAGCCTGGTCCAATTTTAGCTAACAACAGTTCTCTAGTGATTAAGTGATTATTATTACCTCTTGAGCTGTTGTAACCAAAGCCCTGGAAATATCAGAAAATGCAAGTCCTGTTTGGGTAGCCAAGGTGGTACCCAAATTAACAAACAGTGGCCCTTTGTAGCCACTGTGGCTGAAGAAGGCTGTTGTGCAACTTTTATCTGGGGTCCCATGAGAAGGAGACAGTGATTTAAAATATATATTAAAACAAACAGCAACAAGCAGACCACAGCCCTGAGAAGTAAGGGATCCCACATAAGCACCAGCAGGGATCTTATCCCAATGAAGAACTCAGCATGTCATCTACCAACTGTGACTCCAGAAACCTCTCTGCTGGAAGAATACTGACAAAATTAGGATTCGGAAGGACTCTCTAAACATTATCTTAATATGACATATTATCTTAAATAGATATTGATCAATTTTCAAAAGGCACAGGAAAATTGTTTCTGTTTGTTCTAGGGCTCATAGATCAGCTTCTTTATACATAACTACAAAATAACATAATTTTAAAATGCAAGATGAAACCACCACTAATACTTCCCTGATTTCACTCAGTATTTTTTCAATAAAGTACAGTAGTGCAGATAGATCCATATCTCATTATTTCCTGAAACATTCCAAATGGCATTTTTTTCCAAACATAGGATAAGAAATTGTCTCAAAGATCAGTTTGTAAAACAGTTTGTAAAAATATAGAATTTCCAGGAAAACAAAAACAAATACTGTATGTACTTCATGTATTAATAAATAAATAAATAAAAGGAAAATATCTGTTGCAAATTTTATTCTGTTTAAAATTACTCTGCAGAAAAATCCTGCATGGTCTCTTTTAACGTTTATTTGCTTCTCTGCCTCTCATTTCTTACAACTCTGCTAAGGCCATATTTTTCTTTTTTTCCCTCCACAATTCTATTGTCAGTCAACTCATGTGACTCATCAATATTTGTTAAGCTCCTCTGCCCTAGAGTTTTCACATCTTTTGGCAATACCAGTTCCAATATCAGTTCCTATCAGCAATTACCAAATGGACTGCACTTACAGAACAGATTGTCAGCAATTCCTCAGCAGAGCTTTTGTCTTCTATTCTGAGGTCAGTATTTCTGATTCTCATTTTATTCTGGAGAACAGACAACTTCAGAATAACAGCAGACAGTCTTTCATAACCTCTCTAGCTAAAAAATCAAGCAGAGGCATAATCCATATCAGATTTTCAATCTGAAGAGCATGGACAGTATTGAGTCAATCATCTGCAGCATCATTTTCATAGAACACTATGGTGTACCATTACATGCAGGAACTGTTGCGAAAAAAAGAACCATTACATTTTTTATACTTATGTAAGTCTGGAAGACGAGAAATATATTTTCAAATGCAACTGACTTTTTCTTCCATCAAACCATTCTTAGTCTTTATAAAATAAATAAAACTTCAAGTTAAGTTTTTATCACTTCTTTCATTAAGCATTTTTACAGACAATATAGCACTAGTATGATAAACATACGCATTTTCCCCACACACTCTCACATTTCTAGCTTTAGGATTTAGAGGTTTAAAAGGCAGTCAATATGGTATCTGAATTACCATTTCCCTTTGAGCAAGTCCCTCAGTGCAAAGCAATAAATGACTCTGGGCATAGGCAAGAAGTCAAAATTATTCAGAAATTCCTAACTAACTAAACTAGGTGTTTGCAACCATAGAGTGATTATTTCTTGTCACAAAAATTGAAAGGTACTTAAAGAAAGGTTTTGGTTTATGTTATTTTCTTTTCTTCTTATATCATTTTGTTCCACGTATTTTTACTTTTCTCTTTTTTTCATTTTACTATTTATTTATTGCTGCCATCCTCTTCCTGGTATATAATTTTCAATCTACTTATTTCTTTTGCCAATTTTTTTTCTTAGAAGATTCATTTATACACAAAGCCAAAAAAAAAAACAGCTTTTGATCTAATATATTTTACTCCACTATTTATCTTGGTTTCCTTTTGTTTGCTCTTTTTTTTTTTTTTTTTGGCTTCTTCATTATGCTGGAAGCATGTTCTTATTTCCAGTGTATGTAGCTATGTAGCTCTAGTGTCCCTGAACACAGTAGGACTGGCCTGGGAGTCTGGTGTTGTATTCACTGCATGAATAACAACTTAATTAAGTGGTGCTTTAGAAATACCATCAGTGCTTTGTTGCTACTACTGCATTGGGGCATGTATCACATTGTTCTGACTAACGTGTTGGGAGAATTACTTCGTAGTTCATCGCATCATGTATCTGGAGTACTACTGGCTAAGGACCCTGGAACAAATTGTTTTCTATTGCACAACTACAGATCACAGTCCCAGTTTCAAAACTGAGTACAAAAGAGTCAGGATGACGACCAATGATCTTCTGAGCTGTACACAGCCTGAATCAGAATTAGACTTACTTCACTTTTGTTGAGGTCTCCTATGCCTGCCATAGGAGATTACATTTCTCTCTCTTTTTTTTCCCCAAAGTTTGATATCCCTTGATATTCTTTGATACCCTTTTATATCCTTTATTTCCCCAAAATACAGAAAACACTCTTCTGCTTCACTTTATGGTAAGGAATAGAGGAAAACAGAGGGAAAAAAGTACTTTGTATGAAAGCTGGAACAACATTTTCAGTTCTATTCAATTGCAATCTTGTGTGGTAAGAGTCACTGGGTTCAATTTTCTATGAGTTTTCAGGAAGTCTAATTATTCATACCTTATATGTGAGCGATGATAAAAAAAAAGAGGGGAAATTGAATACATTTTCCTAGTTATGATGCTTGCATAATCTGACTAGAACACAGTTCTAGGAAAGCCAAAGTGGCAAAGCCCCAGAATAGTAAGCGTAAAGCTGCTCATGAGCTTTACACTGCTGCTCATGCTTAAAGCTGCATGTTCACTGATTGCTTAAATTCCTGAAGATTTGGAATGCTATGATAATTATATGTGAATATTTGTGGATGTTTGAAACCAGGAGCAGGACTCAAAAGCCCTAATTGCCTGTAATTGTACATCCATGGTTGTTACTGTATAGCTAACATTAAGAGATTGCAGAAAGTACAATTTAAAATAAATTTTGTCACCTTTGTAACTAATTTTCTTCCTAATGTTTTCTGCTCAGTGCATTAATTTCAGCAGGAGCAGCAACAAAAGATTTGCTCAAGTTTGAGAGTGATCTTGTCTTTAGGGCAAGTACCTGTGGAACAAGATCTGCAGGATCAAACAGCTTCAAGGTCAAACCATGTGAAGTGAGTACAAACTTTTCCCACCTTATAAACATCTTACTAAAAAGAAAAAAAAATAAATAAATAAAAACAGAAAGAAAATGACTGCTTTCTTTGTGAAGACTCTGTTTTTCTTCCTATACTGTCATACTTTGGGATGGTTTGCACTCTCTGAAGATGTCATTATTTTTCTCTTGACTACAGGGAAACATTAGTTGAGATTGTTACAAATGATATTTAGATGCTGAAAAACTGATGGTTGATAACATGAAACTATCCCTACTTTTCTCAGTCTTTAGCAGCAAAAGGTAACTTCTGCCGCCCTGTGCAGTACTTCCTATGTGTGATGGCTTCCTAGATTTGGCATGAAAAGATAAAATTGTTGCATACCTCATTTGTCCAGCGTCTCAATAGTCATGTAATCACAAAATTCTCCTATTGCTAGAAAATATCTTAAATTCTATCTCGGGTAACTTTTTCATTAAAAAGTATGTTACCAAACAAAGAGTTATTTAATCATTAAATACTTTTTCATACATCTTAAAGATTGGTATGTGACACTGATGTTTCCGCACATATTAAAAATGCTGCTCCATTCATTGATAGCAGCTTTTAGGTCTTCAAACACAGCATTTGTACTTCTGGTTGCTTAGCAATAATCATCTTTCAAATCAACTCTTAAAAAGGTGTCCGTGTTTAGCAGACTTGGGTTCCATGTAAGCTAGATCTCCCTAATGTTTTCTACAATTGCTTCAGTGCTAGCCTTAAATATTCCTCAACCTCTATATAGCTATGTCAGCAGAACCCTTGAGTGTAGAAACCATATGCCAAGAAGGACTTTTTCCTTTTAGCCAATTTGCATGATCTCCCCATATAATATTAATTAAACCAAAACCCCACTGTCTAACAGATATTTTGGTGCTTCAATTGAATTTTCATACTCTAGTCCAACAGCGATATACCACAAAAAATATACACTGTAGTCCAGATATGAATCTATTATATTGATTTTGGTACACTACTTTCTATCAAAAGCATGTTGTAAAATATTAGGAATTAGGTAAGTAATGTATGATGGTGCTTATTCCTTCCCCTCATTATGTTTTTTGGTTATAGCAATGTAGACAAACCTCCCTAAGATGAGTTTCATCACTTCTGTGCTTTGGATTCATCTTGTGTAACTTACACTGTCTACACTGTAGAAGTCTCTAAGCTAATAACCCTTGAGTCCCTTTGTACTTAATGAAATCAAACAGCTATATATATGTTGCAATATTTTTTACTTGGGTTAGACTTCTAAATTAGGTCTACACTTTAAAAGTACCTATTTCTCTTCATTGATTATAACAGGAGACTAGCTTATACGAGCTATTTATGCTAGGGATATTTGTATTTTGTCATTCGAGTCACAGCCCTCATAATAACCTGGGTTTTTTTTTATTCAGAATGTCTGGCCTGTAAAGAAAGGACAATTGTCTCAGTATGTGTTTGTTTCATGAAAAAAAAAAAAAAAAACTTTCTGTTAAAAACTGTGTTACTTCTATAGCACTAACCTTATGGCAGCATTACTGTGACTAAACAGATTCCAACAAGAAATGTTGTTTTGGAAACTGTGTCATTACTTTGTCATTCAGACTTGATCAACATTTCAGCTTTACAGTTGGCCATAGGGATAAGAATGATTGTCTCACACTGGGATTTTTAACCAGTTCTAGGTAATAATATTTTCCTGGTTTTATCATGATTTAAGTTGTCATGTCTCAACTCTGTGCTTCTTTGGAGCACAAAAAAAAAAACAATTTTTGTAGCTGGTGATATTTGTTTCATATTATGTAAACAGACTATACCTATTTTTCATTATTAGCAATTTCACAAGTACAGTAATAACATTGGACTACAAAATTGAAATATCAGTTCTTCCAAAGTTATGATGCTGATAAAAATGTAAGGTTGATTCCACAAGTTAACAGTCGTTTTGCAGATGCAGGGCCCTCTACTTCTCTTTACACTTGGAAATATGATTCTAGCTCTTTTATCCATAAACAATAAGATTTACCAGAAAATGTATCAGCTAATAATTGCAATTTGCACTTCATGAGAATAACCTCCCTATTGTATACCTCCTGATTTGTGAATGCTGAACACTTTTTGATCTTTTACTCATAATGTAGCATTAACAATGCTGTTGGGTATTTTAAAGCAGTAGTTGTTACAACACTGGAGCAATTACTAAAATTATGTGCCTTTTTTGTTGCTTCTTTTTTTTTTTTAAGCTGTCTGGACAGATCTCATGGACATATTCAAACACACACCAGGGAATGTTTGAAGAGCTTTTATGATGTACTTTAAGCAACTACACATTTTCGGTTTTGAGATAGAGCTTTGCCCTGGAGGAGAAATCCTTTAGAGATAAGAGAGGGAACACAAGGACTCAGAAAAGAAGTTTTGCAAATGCAGAGAATGATTAGTACAAAAGAAGGAGGAGGAGACATCTGTTGATGAAATGATTTTTAGAGATAATTAAGTGCATTCATCCAGAAATAACAAACATTACACACGTTTGCAGGCACACATGGCTTTCATGAAAACAAGAGAGAATTAAACAGAGCCTACAAAATAATCAGCAGCTTGGGGCCAGTCAAAATTGTGTCACTGGGATGACCTTCCAGATTTTGTACAAGCCTTTGTGAAGCAATAGTAGCAACCAGGTGCTGGGTGCTTAAGCTAAATAGTACAAATATAGAGTCTAAAAATAGGCATTTTCTTTCCATATATTGTTCAGCATTTCTTTTAGAAAAGAATGAATTTTCAACATTAATATTATATAATCACTACTACAAAAGTAATTCTAACCTCAAAAATTCTTCTCTTTTTCCAAAACTCGTTAGTAATTTTTTTCTACAGAATTCATCATGATAAGAAATGCCTGATACTTTATCTAATATGACAGATGTATGAAAAAAAAATTAAGGTAAAGAGGCACTCTACTTCAGAAGAATCTGTAATTTTAGCACTCTGTGCACAGAGTTAGGGCTACCATATTCCCCTCAAAAAAGTTATGTTATTGTTTTTGCAGTTTGAAAGCAGTGGTGGTGGAAGGGGAAGCAGATATCAAATACTGTGCTAGCTATACGCCCAAATCTGGCAGTACTGTATTCATTAACACTCTGCTGACCGTTGGACTGATCACTTTCGTAGGAGTGAATTGAGTTCCCAAATAGTGTGATCAACTATAAGCTCGACTCTGGCAGAATTAGATTCACCAGCAGTCTGCTGACTGTCGTCCAGGGCTACAAGGATGACCAGGAGTCTGGATCATCTGCCCTATGAGGGGAGACTGAGGGAGCTGAGTCTGTTCAGCCTGAAGAAAAGGCTTAGAAGGGACCTGATCAGTGTATATAATAAATATCTCAGGGAAGAGGATGAGGCCAGCCTCTTTTCATTGGTGAACAACAACAGAACTAGAGGTAATGGCCACAAACTGAAACACCAGAAGTTCCACAGGAACCTAAAGAAAAATTTTTCCTTACAGTGGTGATTAGATTCCGCACATACAAACCATCCTGGAAGTGGTGACTGTCTCTCACCTCAAGCAAGTCTCTGTAATGCCATACCTTCTGCTATGCTCTATTTTTCTCTAAGTTCCCCTTTTTCGAGAAATTCTCTCACACAATTAAGTAGTCAAAAACTGTGTGATACAGTAGCAGTAACTTCTCTTTTCAAACTCAGGACTTCTGGCCAGAGCAGGCTTCAGGACCTCATGCTTCAAAGCATTCACTTGGAAATGACTTACTTGCACTTCAACTTCGATTGAAGGTATTTGAAATAATTACTTTTAAAACTGATTTTCACCCTGTAGAAAAGCAATAACAGAAAAGTTTCAATCTCTTTCTCTCTCTCTCTCTTTTTTTTTTTTTTTTCGTTTCAGTCTCTCAAAATGCTGAAATCTTAAATGTTGGGAAGAATTTAAATATATATATTAATGATATATATAAATGATCATGTTCTTCAGATTTGTTTTGCTCTGGAGTTGTCTTCTGTTCTTATAGGTCACACAGAGAGCACCAGGCATACAACTGAAAGAATCACTTACACTCCTAACTTCTAATCAGTTTTTGGTAGTTTGGGATCTGTGAAATGAGACTGTTGTGTTTTGATGCAAACAGAATGATCCCTGGGGATAGATTTGAGATGGGGGCGACACATGGAGCAAGCGGTTGACTTAAGGTGTGTTATTACTGATCCTTTTTCTGTCTAGCACTTTATGTAAGAGTTAAAAAGGAGAGAAGAGAAAACAGAAGATCTTATGAGCTACTGCTGGGGTTAGAGGTGGCTCAAGATTGAAGAGTCAGCACAAACCTTGCAGATACTCTGCTCAGCAGGGCTGAAAGAAGGGTGATATTGATAAATAGAAAGCTCTAGGGAAATTTTTTTGTAGGGCTAGATTATTCAGAAAAAAATAACTTATTTGTTCTGTTTCTGTTTATTTTCTAAACTTCTCTGTTACAAAACAGGAAATAGAAGCAGAGTTGGCAAAGAAGCTGTTTACCTTGCTACAACTCAGAATTGCAGAAAATCACAGAAGACAATGGCCAGAGCAGCCAACAGACTTCAGCAGTAAAAGGATAGGAATGCGAGCATTCAGCCCATAACCAAGTATTAATAACAGATTCCAGACTTACAGTCCTTGACCTTTGAGAAAGGAAATGGTCCAGATGCCAACAAGAATGTCTTCTAATTCTCTGTCTGAACCAGCTCTTAAAAGAATAAAGGAATTTTCTTATCTGCCAGCCATGAGAAATATGACTGTTCCTTTTCCAAAAGAGTACATTTTTCTATTTACACAAATGCTCTTCAAAAGTCTACTAAATAAATTGTATCCTGCCCTTTAATCATATGCCATGTACCAGTATTTTTCTTACATATTGAAGCCATATTGAATATGTTATCATGACTGAGACAATTGTTACAGTAATCTGTGCTGATGAAAAGGGATCAGAAAAAAACTACAAAAAGCTGAATAGATTGAGCCAAAGGATCAAAAAAAAAAAAAAAACCTTTGTTATTTTATTTTCACAGATTTCATGAAAAAAATTTCACATATAAATAAATACAGTTGCAATAGTTTAGACATCACTCAGATTAGAAAGATTGAGAATAAATAAGAGAATTCCATGCTGTTTTCTTCTACCTTCTTTGCCTAATACATCAATCACATTTTTTTTTATTGTTACTTTTCAATTGTAACTTTATTGTATTCTATCTTACACTAAAACCAGCTAAAGATTCTTATTTTATGGAGAAAATAATTTATTTGCTCTATAACAGAATGATCAAATATACATCTCTTCATATGCATATGTATATTGTACATTGTATATATAGATATACTTGCAGCTCAGGCAAAAATTGGTATGCATATTCACCTCAATTCCTGCAAATAATGAAAAAACACTAGGTGGTTTATCCATCTAATCCATCTATACCATCTAATTTAGGTGCACAAGTTGGTCACTAAATTAGCAAATTTTTAGGTGACTGTAAGAAGTGGAGGAATCAGTTTTCTTATACAGGCAGTGAAGATTCAGACTCAATATAAAATACTGGGCATATCTGCCATATCCATCCACCTGAACGTATTTTCCTCATCGCCTTCAGAAGAAAAGAAAAAAAAAAACATGTTTCTGTATACATACTGCCATCCCTGTGACCCTAATTTGTAGATGACATTTGCTTCCATATTTGCTGGCTCCATTACACTTTCAGTCATGACTACATAGTGATCTATCCTCAAACTGTGTAAGATCTCTTGCAAATGATACTCCACAGATTGGTTGCCCAAAAGGGTCCAAGGAGATGTAATTTCAAGATCGCTGAGCCTAGTAAGGTGAAAAAAAAAGGCTTTCAAATTCATCTTTTATGCTCAAGATGTATAATAATTGTCAAATGGGGCATGATGTTTATGTACAATGTGATGGTGGCAAATCACGTTTATGTCTTGGGATTCCTCAGTGCGCTAAGATCATGAATAAGAGAAACATCTGAGCTCTAATCTGAAGAGATGTTCTCTCAAAACAGGTACTTCTGTGCAGGCAAGACAAATTAACTGTCATTGGTAAATTAGCACTCAGGCTATGAAGGAAAGCATCTAATGAATTTCAGGGTTATGTGGTCTTGGAAAGCAGGCAGACTGAGTTGTTTGGCACTAAGGAGGGTTAGAGGTGAATAAATTCCAATTAATTGGTATTCTGGTAGGTTGAACTCCAAGACATGTATAATTTTGCCCGCTTATTTGTCATCTCAAGATGATTTAAGCACCCTCTATATCTTGCTTGATTCAGTCACACTCCCACCCCCACACTCACACACATCCCCTCCACACACATACATATGTGCTCCAATCTTTATCTGTCTAAAAGTATCTACATTCCAAAATTCAAAGATTGAAAATATCTTTTAAAATAGTCTCTCTTTTTTTCTCCCTTTCTTGTCTTTACAGAATTTATGCTTTGTCAGCCTTCTATTTATGCTTTGTCTGGATAGATTTATATGGTCCCACTGATATGGCTTTTTTTCCATTGCATTTGCAGTCTAATAGATCAGATCTCAGCCCAACTGAATCCTCATTATATTGTTTTTCTACCATATAATCTTGTTTCTGTGATCCTCCAGGATCCTGTGATGCTTTGTATCTTTAGTATGTACATTGTCCTGAGATAGCCAGAGCATTACTAGGAAGCCTCTTTTGTTGTCTTTTAGCGAAGCTGTGAATACTTAAATTCTTTTAATCTCTGTTTATTGTAAATCAATCACTTTAGTCCCTTGACCACTTCTGTTGCTTCATTCCTTTCCATTCATCAATATTTTTCTGGTAATGAGGTGCCCAGAAGTGAAAGCAGACTTGAATCTTATCACTCTAGATTTAAAGTAGCTCCGTGAGATAGCTTTTAAATCAGTGAACAAAGACTTCACAATGAGAAACCAGTCAAGCTGAAGTATTAAGGAGGTTACATTATCTCCTGAAAAACTCCCACTTGCCTACAGAAAAAAGAGGGTTGAATTTAGAGTTAAAATCAGTAACTCCTGAACAGAATCAGATCAATCAGACTTTATGTCTTCTAACATCTGTAACCTCCACAAGTTGGAGGAGGTCCTCAACCATAAATGCCAAATGGTATGAAAAAAAAAAAAAGAAAAAAAGAAACTTTATATTTTAAAAAATAATGAAAAAAAAGATATTGGAAGTGGAAGAAAATCACTACAGATGAAATGATGCTGAACAACATAGTACTACTTACAAGATGCTCAGGAAACTCATTTCGCACTGAAAGCAGAGATGACTGATCAGTTTATGAAAAAGGTATTTCTAGGTCATTATCTGTCTTTTGTCATTCCTGCATGCAATTGAAACAGTAAAATACTTAACTACTGTCCAGGATTTAAATGGCATAAGAGGGTTTCACACACATCATAAAGTTCAAGTCTCTTTCAGAAAATAAAAATAAGGCTATACATCTGATTGGATCATAAAGGAAAGTGTTCGCATAAACATTTATATTCATGCAGACTAGAAGTGGGTCTTACATGTATCTACTGCACTCAGTTTTCAACTCTTCTATCGATAACTCATGGATTCCCGAAGTGCTTAAAATCAGTGATGTTTCTTAGATCTCTTCCTCATACCTACATGGAGATGACTTACAAACAAAGGAGCTGTTTTTGAAAGTATCAGCATAAGCTTAGCTACTGTTTTAATATTCAAATTGCATATGCACAAATATACATAAATTTATAAATATGCAATGTATGCATACGTACAATTTATAAATTTTATATATAGAGGGAAATATAAAAACTAAGTCTTTCTTTCCTTATGACAGTGCTGTGATGTATAGGTATAGCTGTAATCGGCATCACAGTCCATTTTAACAAAGCCCATGTCTTTTCTATAATCAGAATGTAATTGCTGCTAAACAAACTAGACTGATGGCTATGCTTTGTTTGGTTATATAGTTTACAAAGGTGTGGAGTATGAAATCTACATTTTATGACCCTTCTTCACTGCTAGAGCCTGACAGTCAGTAATGCCAACTGCTGATAATTAGTATTTTTTCTCATTTGTTGTGTGAATTTTATTTTCATTTTGTTAGTGGATGTTCACCAGGACCTGGCTGAGACTACAAATTACTTCTGTATCTGTATCTGTATCTGTATCTGTATCTGTATCTGTATCTGTATCTGTATCTGTATCTGTATTACTTCTGTAGAATCTTTCTCTGAAATCTAGTCTGAGCTAGATTCAATTGAAAACATTTTTACATCATGGTGATCAATAACTTGAAAATTAAATCATCACCTAAGATCTGAAAAACACATATTCTCTTCTCCTTGATGTGGACTTGAATGTAGATCTTTTTCTTCTAGTAAAAACTGTAACATCTTTACTAAACACCTGTTTCCCTGGCTGTCATTTTTGCCCACTCTCCGAACTTGCTTTTAAGGGCCTCTGAAGATAGAGGCTCTATGCACCTTACAAGAACAGAATTTTGCTTCAGAGCAGAGCTATGGGTGATCTTTGTCATCACACTCCTCTTTAGCCTTCTCTGGGATGCTGATAATCCAGTCAAATTCATTGAGTCTCTGTTGTGCCACCATTCACTGGAGAATGTCTTGATACTCACTTGCAGAAGCATATGGGACTGATGGCTACAGTTTGGTTTCCATCTAAGAACTCTTAAGATTTTGGAAAAGAGAAATTCAAGATTTTGAGGTGTAGATAGAGCAAGAATAATCTAACCTCCTTTTCACATCCTAGCTACATTCCCCCTAACACGATATGAAAGGAGTAGTTCTGTTTTATTTATGTTTTTATTACGAATTTAGTTTACTTCTTTTAGGTAAGAATTTGGGCTAAAATATTTCACTTTAGCATAGAATTTATAGCTGAAGATGTAAAGGAAGTATTTGCTTGGAAAGCATACACTGGATTTGGTACATCTCTCTTTTAATTTTGCATTTCATTCTTGCTAATTTATCTACCTACTTAATCAAGTTCAGAGGATCATAACCCCTTCTGTTCAATGCATCACTGAGCATTTGGTCTTCTTTAAGAACTGAATACCTCCAAAGAACAATGGTATAGTTTGAGTGAGGCTTGGACTTTCAGGTACTAAACTTATGTCTGGAATAAAATATGAACATTCTCAAAAATGTTATGTTTCTTTTTTAATCTTTATCTGAAGTTGCATCTGAAAAGAGAGCCAGAAAAGACTTATGCATTCTGTGGATTATTCATATCATTTTGGAGAGTGTAGGCAGGTTCAATAAGGTGCATAGTCTTTGCTGACTGTATTCACAGGGATACATTCACCCATTTGAAAGAAAGTTTAAAACAGTGATACAGAAATTGTTTTGTTACAAATATATAATTTAGTTATTACATTCTTTTTCCAAAGATGAAAAAAACAAAACAAACTGTACAGAGTTTGATCAAACACAGAATGAAATAATTAATAAGAATTTTATTCACAGCTACATAATGGAAAGAGTGGATTGGACAGTAGTGTGAAATATCATTTGAGAAGATCCAGAGCAGCAAGTGGCAATGTACAAGAGTGTCACTGAAACAAAAGATGATAGATTGATAAAGACAGTTCTGGAATGGATGCCAAGATCTGGGAATCCTAGCAGAAGAGTCACAGACAGATAGAACCTGGAAAATAATCGAGAGCAACAGGGGTTGCTAACTAACAGACTAACCAGATACTGCGTAAGATGTAAGACATAGGGAGTCCTGTATCCAGCAGTGGATTGATAGTGGTGGATATGCTAAAAATATGGTATATCTGTATTAGTAATGCAGGTGTGTGTTGCTGCTATATTTGTTTCATACTGAGTCTATTTCATATATTCCAACTTTATGTAGCCGTACGTGATACACCATGCAGAGATATAATGGAATTGTTCTTTTTCTGAAAGATTTGAGGTCAGTTCTGATAGCAGATATTTATTTCAGTGTGTACTCTTACTTCATTAAAAAATATACATTAATGTATCACATAGGAAATATGTTCTGTTAATGACATTTTTGCCCAAGTCTCTTTCTTTTTACCTAGGTCTTGGTCATGCACAACTCACACTGTGTCCCCTGGGATCATTGCCAGAATGAAAGCTGTAAAACAGACTCCTGTGGTGACTGTAGTTTATAGAATCTTTTCCAGTAGTTTTAAAAGAGTTTAGATCAGGCCATCACGAGAGCAGCCCCTAATGTATTTCGGCATATAGCATTATGCAGATAGTAGTAGAACTTTCAACCACAAACAAGGCTTTCAGAATCTCATTTGTAGTTTATGCAATTTTTCTTGTCATATTATCACAAAAAAAAAAAAAAAAAAAAAAAAAAAAAAGGATTCTAATGATCCAGAGCACTTAGCTGAAAAACAAAATGCCTGTTTCCTCATGATGGTCATAGATTCATAGAATCATTGTGGTTGGAAAAGACCTTAAAGATCATCGTGTCCAACTGTAAACCCTTTGACACCATGCTTGCTAAACCATGTCCTAAGTTCCTAAGCACCTCATTCACACTTTTTATGAGGACTGCCAGGAATGATGGCTCTGCCACTTCCCTGGGCAGTCTGTTCCAATGCTTGACTACTCTTCCCGTGAATGGTGCATGACTAAAAACAAATGCTTGAGCATTGTTATCCTACAATCTAGTTAAGGATACTTAGTAAACTATTGGGGCTGTGGAGCACTGATCTGACTGTCTCCCATTCAGTGTCAGCGAATGAACAGATGAATATTTTATTCCTCCAAATCTGTATTTGTAGATAGTACCTTTAGGAATAACACTTGTTTAATTTTAAGGAGGTGCTTAATTCCCACAGACTGATGAGATTCATATTAAATAATTAATTTGAAGAAGGTGTTTGTTTGCCTCCCTGAATAAAGACATTCATTAAGTGCTATTTTAAATTTTGCTCTTTTGCTTTTTTTTTTTTCTAAGATCACATTGCCTTTAACTTCCAATTTCAAGTTAAGAAGCAGATAGTCAATACATTATTTGGAAAAGAAATTTCAGCAACGATTGTTGTAAATTAACTGCCCACGCAAAAAGAATCAAGTCTTAGTGAAATATAATGTGCTTTCAAAATTGGACTTTAGATTGAGCCTTTTAGTTCCAAAATGAAAGCTTAAAAACTCACAAAGGAGCTTATGTAAGGCTTTTTTATTATTGTTATTATTTTATTGATGCATACATTTAAAAGTATTCCAAGTCAGGACTCCCGGAAAAAGCAAAAAGCATACACAACTGTAAAACAAATGACAGCAAATAACATTTTAAAGCTGCTCATGAAGAGTTTTAACTGATCCCTTCAGTTTTAGAAAGGGTAAAAATGACAATGAAGCACAAGGCACTTACATTTCTCAGCCCATCTTTTCACCTCTATAAAAGATAAGAGGAAAACACCCTGCTGATACAGAGGTTTAATTTGAAGTAAGATGCATAAACTTTGATACCTCCTCATGGGTTTCTTAACTCTGCCACAGCTCTGCTATATTCCGCATACTGTATAAACACAGTTCTGAGGGTAATTCTCACACTAAAATTAGGGGAAAAAAGAATAGCATGCATATTTAACACCTCCCCAAAGTGTTTTACTTCAGCAGTAAAGCATAGCAGTGAAGCAAAAAAAAGCTTGCAGTTGCTTTCCTGAGCTATTTGCCTGAAAGGGATCACATTGCAGCATTGGTTTTATTATACAGAATTGTAGTCATTTGAATAGAAATGCATTTTTCCACACCCTTTTCTTTATATAAGTGAGAAACAGAAAAACAAATGTCAGACAGCTCAAAAAGGCTCATAGGCAGATCTGATTTTTGGCAGTTTGGATTTAGAAATGGTAATGCTTTGGAAAAAGCAATTTTCCTACAATTCAAAGTATAGTATATATTTTAAACAAGCCTTCCTATCTCAAAGCAAACGTGCAAATTGTTAGGTGAACTTTTTTACTGGTTACTATAGTATTTCAGCCAATATGATTTAATGTAAAGCTGAAAACAGATTCATGAATAATTATTAATCATGTCTTCCTATACTTATTAGTGAACTTTCAATGAGGAAAGCGTTAATCAGACAACAGTACAATAATATTGCAATAATACATTATTCTCTAATACCATACTATCATTAAATTCTACCTAACAAGTACCCTTGCGATTTCTGATGCAAAAGAAGAAATATATTATGAAAACTTTAATCTTGCCATTTTACATTGCACCGGTTTGTACTGACTTTAGCACATGCAAATACTAAAAGTAATACCTCTTTTGTTAGTGATACTGAAGATATATTCTATTATGTTATAGAACGACAGTAACAAAGAAAATAGATACCTTTTAAATTTGCTGGACAAATATACAGTGGGACCCGGTAAAAGGAAACTTCAGTGCATTTGTAAATACACTGTCTGAACTTACTAAATATTAAATTAGAAATTAAATGTAACTTCTGGAATTTGTTTGCTCTTTTTAAAATTACATTCTGAAGTGTGACAAGTAAAAATGTATTAAATTCTCTTCACTTCCATACTTAGTAGCTTAAGAGGTGAGACTACAAGAGGGTACAACTATTAAATTAAAAAAAAAAAAATCTGAAAGACAAAATTATGGGAGTTGGTCAAATTTTGATTTGTATTACACCATTTTAAGAGTCTAGTACCAGTGCCGGTAACAGATTTATTCCATAAGAAAGTTAATGTAAATCAGAACGAACTGACATGAACTTCAATTAAAATACAGATATACAAGCATCAGAGACAGGAGTATATCAGCTTGTTTATCATATGGTGTTTGTCCTGAATCATGAAGATTGTTTTTTCTTCTCCATTTATATATTGTCAAAGTTATGTGATGAATGTGATCAGCACTATATGAATACTGAAGGATATGAATATCTGAATTACTGAAACAGGAATACACCCAAAATAACATGGCAGTAGTTTTAATATAGCACTCAGTGCCTAGGTTATATTTGAAAGTTCATAAGCAATTTGTGCTTTGTCAGTTTAATAATAGCCTACATTCAATCATCAACCTAGTGACAATCACTAGCTATAGACATTAAGACAAGGATTGCAATAATCAACTTGAAGTTGGCTTTTGCATTAATTTTAAATAAGATATCTCTGACTAAATAAACTTCATGAGTTCAGCAAATCTTGAATGTCTTTGACAGACATTAAGTCAGAAGTATTTTCTCTGCAGTGGTTTTAAACTCTGATGCCAGAGTGTCTCCACACCCTGCCCCCAAATTAGGAATTTTGGCAATCAGTTGCATATGTAGCATTGCCCTCTTGAGATGCAAACTCTCTCTGAGCATAGTCTAAATTCATTATCAAGAAAAGAAAAAAGAATCATAACTTCTTGGAAAATGAAGAATGCTTTCATCTTCACACAACTTTTTTAGCCAAAGCATTGTGAGGCTTAGGCTATCAATCTGCTCCCTGAGCGTTCTTTCTTTGGAGACAGGATGGAGAGTTGGGCAGAGAGGAACCTTATGAAGTTCAGTAAGGACAAGTGCAGGGTGCTGCACCTGGGGAGGAATAACCCCAGGCACCAGGACAGATTAAGGGTTGATCTGCTGGAAAGCAGCTCTGTGAGGAGGGATTTAGGAGTCCTGGTTGACAACAGGTTAACCATGAGGCAGCAATGTGCCCTTGTGACCAAGAAGGCCAATGGGATCCTGGCTGCATCAGGAGAAGCTCTGCCAGCAGGTGGAGGGAGGGGATCCTGCCCCTCTCCTCAGCTTTGGTGAGGTCGCACCTGTAGTATTGGGTGCAATTCTGGGCTCCCCAGTACAAGGAGGACATTTTACTTCTAGAGAGGGTGCAGTGTAGAGCCACAAAGATGATTAAGGAATTGGCGCATTTGTCATATGAGGAAAGACTAAGCGAGCTGGACCTTTTTAGTCTGGAGAAGAGAAGGGTGAGAGGAGATTTGACCAACATGTTCAAGTACCTGAAGGTCATTGTAGGGAGGATGGGGCTGGGCTCTTCTCCGTGGTGGCCGGTGACAGGACAAGCAGTAACTGTTGTAAGTTGAAACACAGGAAGTTCCACCTCCATATGAGGAAGAGCTTATTTCCTGTGAGGGTGACAGAGGCCTGGAACGGGCTGCTCAGAGACTCCTGTGGAGTCTCCTTCTCTGGAGATCTTCCAAACTTACCTTGACACCACCCTGTGCCACATGCTGGAGGTGTCCCTGCTGGAGCAGGGGGTTGGACTAGATGATCTCTAGAGGTCCCTTCCAACCTTAACCATTCTGGGATTGTTTACTGGAAGGTTTCTGCATGTGGGCCCCTGGTGCATCTAAATTAGCCCTTATGTTCTCCTGTTTTTTTCTTACGTCTATCATACCCATCTTGCATTCAACAATAACCTCAGTGTGGATGTTTCACATGCTCTGAAGACCTTACCTACCTGAGACTTGTAACAAACATGAAGCTCAAATTTGTCTCTTTATAAAGGAATCTATTCACTTGTAAAGAATTTAAGTTTTAAATAATACTCTCATTTATTGAGAAGTATTACCAATACTGATAACATATAAAATGCTTGAAAAGTTATATAGAAAGGTTTAAGAGTGTCCAAAAGTAGTGAATACAAAAAGATAGCATTAAAAATGAAAGACAAAAAAAGATCAGTCATGGATACTAATAAAAAGACTAAAAGCAAATAAACCTTTTAGCTTAATGTTTACTACTAAAAAAAACTACTCACAAATAAAATGTAGGGCACATGTCAAACAGCAGAATTTACGCCTTGATCCTTAAAATCAGATTTTCTTGAACCTCAAAAGTAAATTAAGCAGATAATAATGAAGCAAAGCATGATTTTTATACAGAAAAAATCAATTTCATTGTGTATAGAGTGTTAGGTTTGTGAAAAAATAAATTATTGAATTCCATGTCTGACAATACTTAAATGCAGTATTAAAAAGATTTTAAACAATGAAAAGAAACCAGTATAGGGATACGCTTAAGACAGCAGGTTGTAAGTACAAGAAAAACTAGATATGCATAAGCTTTATTATTTTTCATTTTATTGCTCTGGACAGTCAAGATTCAGTATCACAGCAACATATGTTGGTTTCTAAATATGCACAGGCATTGCCTCCTGATCTTCTACCAAGTCAAGGGACCCCTGCTGAAGGGACAATAGCCACAGTGCCAAGTACAACTGTGAAGGAAGTGACAGCATCACACAGCAGTGCTCCTGCCCCTGGCCGAGGTCAACAAACACAATCAGCATTGAGGAAGGAAGTTCAGCTTCATTTGCTTCTTTCAGTTTAAACTAATGAATGCTCAAGAGGCATGCGGCAGTAAGATCTGAAACTATTTCACCCTTTACCATATGGAAACCCCTTCCCTTCTTTACAATGCTGAGGTGGGAGGGTGGGTAGAGGGGCACATACAACAATATTTAGACACTTTTTGACATTGAATATGTGTTAAATATTTATTTGGAGTGATATGGCTTAAGAAATAAGGCTGAAAGAAAGAAATGTGTGATTTCAAAATGGCATTTGTGCTTCATGTATCTACAGCAAAATATGTTCATGCCTGTGCATTACTGAATGAATTTAATCATTTAGGTTAATCTGTGTAAATAGTCCGTATTTTGACTTTTACAACCCCCAAAAATTCTTATTCCAGCAAAATACAATAGCTATGCACTGAGGAGCATTATCAAAAAAAATAGTTGTTTTATAATATATAAAATATATTTCATATTATAACTATATAGTTATACTTTTTTTTTTTTGGACAGTGATCAGGAGAATGTAGAGGTTGATTCAGAGCCCTTTTTTATATATTATAGATTTTTAAGATACACATGTGATTTGTCTAGTTTCAGTTCAAATTAATTTTCTTTTCTAGAAAGCTTGCCCAACCACACAAGCCAATGTGAAGACAGCTAGTATCCTATTGATTTTTTGGTATCATTGAAAATTACTATATCTTTTCATTTAGCTTTCAGACTATGTAGTTTTTTCTTCTTTATAATTTCTTCTTTGGACCATCAGTCCTCTGGAGAAAAAAAAAAAAAAAAAAAAAACCTTACGATCTCTGAGATACTTTTCTTGTTAGAATGTCAAAGCATTTAAGCAGTAACTTAGTCTCAAAATAGTTGTTTAAGGATAATGAGTTTAAGGATCAAACTCTCATGTGCCTATTTATGTTAATCAAACCAAGATCTGTTAATAGAATACCTGGGCAGAGAGGAATTTGGGAACATAATACAATTCTTCCCTTTTGACCCCTGTAAAGAAGCACTAAACTGCAGTTTTGCTTTTCCCCTAACTATCCATCAGCTAAATGGTCTTTAAAATGCTATTACTGTTGTGTCTGGATGCCCCAGTGATGATACAATTCATACTTTTCTTTGTCCTCATCTTTCAGGTCAATGCCAAATACACATTCTGTTTCACAGTCTCTCTTTTTTATTAAGTAGAAACAATTGTTTTTACATTAGTTCAAAATGATAGTAAAATATCATGAATCTAAGTAGACTTCTCTTTTTCCTTTCCTTGACTTCACCAGTCAACATTTTTTACTAGAAGCCAAAATGAACATATAATTCTTCCCATTGTTAACATTTCTGTTTTATCTAATCTGATGCTCTTTCAGATCCTTACATATATTGTCACTGATACAATCAGAGATAAGAGGTTAAATATATATGTCTGGGAATGCTCAAGCTGCTCATATCAATTAAATTTACAATGTCATGAGTTTTTCAAGCATTCTCACCTACACACTGAAAAGAAGAAATAGAGCTAGTCTTTATAGGACTCTACAAACGAAAACTCTTCAGAATGAAGAATATCGAAAGACAGCACTCTTCTTTATGAAAACAGTCAAAGGAGATGTGTCTATTTACTCGGTAGAGAGAAACGGTTCTAAGGCAAGATTTAACTCCTCTTAATACAGGCTGTTGAAAACAGGCTGGTTTATTTGTCCTGTGAAAGTATGTATTTCTCTCCATTACCAATAAAAGAAAGACTTGCTGACATATCAGTATTTATATTACAGAAATGTAAAGATAGAATACATTAATTCCATCCTGAAGTATTTCATTCATTTCAAGTATTTATTTAAGGATATATTTGTCCTGATTTCCTTAAAAATATCCTAGTACATCTGTTATATGGCATAACAGGGTTGTACATACTAATGATTAGCTAATCCACCCCTTGAAATTCTAATTTGTCCTCTGATCAGGTACATTCCTTCCAGTCCACATCTTCATCCTCTGTGGATGATTTGCTTTTAATTGTTAGTTAACTATTTTTATAATACTTCCTACAGAGAGTCCAGAAAAAGAGTATGCTTATGCTTATTGCTTTGTAGCTACATACTTCTATTATTATTTCTAGCTATTTCTATTTTTTGCTCAAAAAAATCAGCTGTCAAAATTGTTTATTTTTCTTCACACATAGATTATTAAGGATTTGAATCAGTTGCCTAAACACAGACAGCTACTTCCGTTTGAACTACTACTTACTGAAGATATCCCCATAGGGATGACAACTATAGCATACTCTTACTTTTTTAGAAAAGCAATGGAAATCAAGACAGGCAACCTAGGACAACAAACAAGGTATTAGTTGCCACTTCCTTGGTAACCATATTGTATTCCTCCTGGTAAGTTCTTTGGCTCAGTGATTTCTGGTCTGCATTCTTTAGCAGTATTTGATTTAATCTTACTTTTCTTCTCTTAAAGAAAAGACTAACAAAGGGAATACTACTACATCTTCTCAATGATTATATTTTCTGCAAGCTCATGTAATGTATCATGTATAGGAGGAGAAATTCAGTTGTAGTTAATAAATCTAAACGTGAATATCTACATGTCTACATAATGGGAATATAAACTCTTATTATGGTCAATAACTAGCTCAGCTCAGCTACCCATATATTTTTATCTATCATCATTTGAGCTGTAATAGGAATATTCTTCAGGGCAATTATGTGCCATTTCAGAGGGATGTGAGGTTCCTGTGAGTACCCTCTCCTATGGTACATTGGAGACAACATATGAAGCTGTCTTGGACATCCCTGGAAGTCTCAGAGTAGTGCTTCACCTCTAGGTTTGAATTGAGTCAAGACCCAAGCTGATATTTTTGTAGGCTGCACGAACATAATGAAAGCTCAGACACTTGATTTCCATGTCATCATGGACACACAGATACCTAAATGTTGGGTCTGGAGTGCAAGGTTGTTTTTTAAACTTGTTCTGACCCTTGCTCTGACAGAATTTGTGCCAATACTGATATAATGCTGCTACAGGCCAAACATGACCCACTACTAATTACAGGGATCCAAATAAACTAAAGATAGACGTATATCAAATAACACACACAATAGAGAAAAAAAAGTATTCTTACAGTTTCTTTTTCACAATAAAGTTACGGTCAGAGTTACTACAGTGTGACAGTGCTGTCAACCCAATATAGTGCTATTTCACGTTAAATCAAATGGCATTGTGTTTGTGTTTTTTAATGTGTAATTTTTCTGTAAGTCGTGAATAAATCCAAGCACATCAACACCCAAGGAAGCATTGGATTAACTCTTGTCCTGCTTCAAAATGTTTATACTTATCTCTGTCCTAGGTGAAATCAGAGCTACCCATTTCAGTAGGCATCACAAGGTTCTGAAAGAGCCATCACAGCATGGGAGAGTCCTTTGTTACTGAGGCTAACCAATCTGAACCCAGCAACCCATGATCATAGAACCCACTTAACTAACATCAGTCAAAGATATCATTTTACTTCATTTCAAGTAAGTTTCTTGATTAATATGATTATTGCCCCAAACAGTAATTTTCTTGGTTAAGCACCACTCTTCCACTAAAAACTCTCGGCTCAAAGATTGCTATTGAAAATCAGCACAAATGATGAGATGAGCAAGTCATTTTTCTCACTGTACCTGCATCTCTCTATCCGTAAAGTGGAAATTATGAAATCAGCCTCCTCCGCACAGAGCTTTGTGACTGCTTGATAAAAAGTGCTATGAAAGAGGTAGCTGTTATCATCATCATTAAAAAAAATAAAGTTGAGAAGATTTATCTCCTTTCTGTATGGGAAATGATGATTTGTAGGTAACCCTCTGGTGTTGTATTTCAGAACTGCATTAAGAGTGGGTGAAATTTTCAAAAGCACTTACCTTAGGTCTAAGTACGATTTCATTGAAGTTAATTTGAAAACTACTACCGACTAATATTGTTATTTTAATGCTTACTAGTGAAATTAAAAGAATTAAAACTGACTAGTAAAGGACCAAAGATCTCTGGGTTTTATGTGCAATAAGTGTACAAAAATGTACCTATACTTTGAAATAAGGATTAAATGAATAAAATCAGCAAGAATGATAATTCAAATGACAATGAAAAGGTCCCTGAGTACAGTTAAAAGTGGCTATGTAGTAACTTAGAAATATAAATAAATAAATAAATAAATAAATAAAGAGGAAATAGCATCAGAATATTGTGCTTCAGATATATAACTTCATATTTTTAACATACTTGCCACTATCCTCCACAATGATAAGAATGGTGTCCTTATTACTATTTGTAATGTCCCTGTTAAGCAGAGGCAGTATTAGACATATTAATGTGTTTGGTTCTCCCTTTAATTTATGATTCTCTTCCCACTTTAATGAGATCTGCTCTACAGCCCATAAAATAATTGTTATGGTAAACTGACTTTTTAAAATTAGCTACACACCAGTTGGTCCAGAAACCTATTCCTCTGGACTATTCATGCACAAAATACCTTTGTGTGAAGCTCTTTCCAAATGTGTAATGACTGGAGTGAGTCCAGAAGTTTGCCTGCAGAGTCTCTCTGCATGATTGCCACTGCAAGCAGTCTCACAGTTTCTTTTCTCAGCAAAGTTACAGTCAGAACTACTGCGACGTAGAGATGCTGACGCTGCTCTCGGCCTAACAATGAAAACCATGGTGCTATTTCACATGAAGTTAAAACAGATTCCTGTTAAAAAAAAAAAAAAAAGGCAGATCAGCCTCTCTGTTCTATGCAGTTGTATCAAAGTTTTCTGTTACTAAATCCTTAAAAGACATCTCAGAAGGAAAAAAAAAAAAGGAAAACAAAAACAAAGAACAGTTTCACTAGTTCTTTCTGAAATTCATTCTGTTATTTCAGTATAATACAGTTTTTACCCCAAACCATAAGGTTCACTGAGATGATAGTTTTTCTGTCATCTCAGTGATTTCCTGATGGGAGTGTTAGTTTAGGTCTCAGACATTGTTTACCAATAACACCTTCTAATTATCCTAGGGTAAAAAAGTATTTTCTGTGCCCAGAAAACAGCACAATAGTAAATATCTATTCAGCTATTGTATTTCCCAAATTGAATTCTTTCAAATGCTAAAACTCTTTGATTTCCTATCAATCAAAACTAATAATAATCACTCTAAAACAATCAAACAAGCAAAAATCTTGCTTCTTATTTCCATAAGTAATGGAAGTTTTCTCATTATTTTCTCAAAAATGATGATGTGTTTATATCATAGCAAAAATATATTTCTATTTATCTCTTCAATTATATAGTTTTTGTTTCTGTGATTTTGCCTCTTTCCAAAGCAGTAAAGGTTAAAAACAAGGTAAAAGGCCTTTCAGAGGTTAGGGAGTTAAATAAATTATTCACTACTTAAAAAAAACCCTGCAGTGGCAAAACAAACAAGAAACCATTTGGAAATGCTCTCCCAGTAGGATGAAGATTAACAAACTACCACAGCAAAAGCCCTAGAGGAAACTTCAGTTCCTAGGAAATATGCAGCAAAGAGGACAAAAAAAAAAAAAAAAAAAGGCATTATAAGATTGTTCAAATTGTTAATAAACATGAATGTGGAGCACTCCTACCCAATCAGACACAAATCACATCACTAAAACTCTAGAAACCCCGCACATGCCAGTAATCTATCATCATATTTTTAAAAAACTTCCTTAAAACTGGAACTCAAGGGAGTCAGGTTTTCTTTTCATCATCTTCAGCCTATGAAAAAATTGGAATAGTGACTTGATGAGACGTTTTAAATTTTTCTCATTTGAATTGCCTCAGTCTGAAAAGTGGTTTAATGGTAAATAAAAATGGTATGCGGTATCTGTCTGCCTTTTCTCTGAAAAGCTCAGTGTCAAAATGCTATGATGGGGAGAAAAGCTTGTCTTCAGCCCACTCACAAAATCTGTGAGATATGTAAAGCATATTTAATATTCAACTCTATGTAAACACACTTTAAACTTGTTATACTCAGGATTTTCTTCCTTCAGTATCTGAGACAAGGAACCTATGCGTACTTAGCATAAAACTGGCTGGTCCATCAGATCAGAGCCATTGAATAGCCAGTCAGCACAAGCTTAGTTTAGCACATGTGGTCTCCTGTTTCAGAAGCCTGCTATAGGGGATATAGGAAAAAGGCTTAGGCTGAAAACAGATGCAAATCTGTGAAGGATTAGGTTTAGTTTATTCCCTTCTTCAGAAGACTATTATTTCATTTTCCAAGGGGGCATTTTTTTTTCTCAGTTTCTAGAGGAGATACTAATAAACTGGATGCATGCATTTGTAATTGTTTTAAAAGTATGCAAAATCAGTTGTAATATTAACAAGACAATTAGAAAGATAAAGCCATAGGAGCATGTCACGTGACTGAGTTAAAAGGACTAGAGAGACTGTAACATGAACAATTATACTGTATTTGAACTGTAAAAAAAACCCTGCTCTCAACTGGAAAAGAACACTTAAAGAATTTTCAAGAGCAGAGTCAATCATAATGCCCAAAAGGAGTATCAGCTAGACCTTTGCTTATGTCTACATAGACATACCATTAAGTGATTAAGCTCTGGCTTCTTGGCGCAGATCAGCCATTGCAAACGTATTTGTTAAACCCATGTAGATGACCTGTGATATTCTGCTTTCAACAGTGCAGTTCCCCACTAGCACGTTGTATCTGTGCTGTAAATTTCTGAGATATCCCTTAAGGATATTTTAAAACTAGAAATGAATCAGTACATACAGAGTATTTTAAAATTAATAAATCCTTAGCGGGAGGAAAAAGACTTCTTGCATACTTAGAGGAGGGTTTCTCTTCGCTTGAAATAGTTGCATTCGGAAGTCATTTCACTCGCTGCTAGTTCTGGTCCTGGGAGGATGGAGGGAAAGGAAGGACAATATCATTTACAAGCACTTTCATTCACTACTTATGACAAACAGAAGTCACCACTCTATAACAATAGTATTTAATAAAAAGTAGAATGCAGATGTCAGAATTTAATTTTGTGTATGTACCTAATCTAAAGGATTGAAGCCTAAAAGTCAGTGTGATCTCTGCTGGAGTAATCACTTTTATTTTTAGGAAGTTTTTTGTTTCTTCTTTTCTTCTGTCAATTCACTTTAATTTTGAAGGTGTATAAAATCAAGTATTTTCAAATAAGCAAATAAAATAGGAAAGACAAACTAGCATATTTCCTTCCTTCAGACCCCTGTTCACGTATGACTTTCTGTGAGGCCATAATGGAAATAAAATTGATATGAGGTAATGATTAAAGACTGTTGAAAATAATATACAGTTTAGGAGGTAAAAAACTCAGAATAGGAACAAATAATCCACTGTCAGTCTGGAAATAAGATCACATGTGGCATGTTATTTAATAATTTGGACAAAATGGTAAAAAATGTCATGGCCATATCTGAGGGATGCATGCAAATAGTTTAGGCCATGACATAGTCACATTCAGTGAAAGTACTGTAAGCAATATATTGTCTTGCAAAGAAATTGTTTGAATTTGAAAAAAAAAAAAAATACACCGCAACTGCTTAAACCAGCTTATTATACTGCATTGAGTTGTCTATCTACCTCCTCAGAGAAGACTATAAAAGTCAAAAACTTCAATGAGTTCTAATAAATTTAGATAAACAAGGAGGAGATTCAGTGAACAGAAGATCAGCTATGTTACAGGCAACATTGTACATTATAAGTGAGCTGAATTACTCATATCTATTACTGGTTTCTAAAGTAGCTGTAGTCATTGAGGCTAAAGACCTGGGAAGTTCAGTGAAAACATATGTTCAGTTTGTAATTTAGAAATTAAATAAAAAAAAGGAATAGAAAATATTGAAAAAAAAGATTCTATAATGACGTATGTGATTTAACAGTGGCAGCAGATGTCATATGGATTATAACCAGACCTGAAGGAAACAGGAAACAATTAATGAATTTTCATAGCTTAACTCAAAACTGGAAGCACTCTTTCTTTTTCTTTTCCTTTTTGTTTTCCTTTTTGTTTTCCTTTTCCTTTTTCTACAGCAAAAAAGATAAAGGAGAAATTCCATCAAAATTAATACTAAGTAGAAACATCTTAAACAAAAAGGAGTTTCTGCTTCTTCCTGGCCTAGGCATTGTACACAAATGTATATATATATATATACATATATATATAAAAAACTTTTCCTTACATGGGCTACATAACAGGAAGAACAGGATTCCTAGACTTTTTTTTTCTTTTGTTTTCTTTGTTGACCAAGAAAACTCCCGGTGTTATTGGAGAAACTTTTCTTTATTAATCCACATGGCAGTAGGTTTATCACATCTTCAAACTTAGAGTAGTGAAATAAGGATTTGTGGAGTCTGACCTGTGCAAACCTGAGTTAGTGGTCGTTACTCTTACCTTGAAGATAAGGGAATGGAAGGAAGGCAGCCATTCACATGGCAGTTTCCCCTTAATGTGAAAGTTTTCACTGTAAAAAAAGCAGAAGTTAGCAAGTGTGAAGGTTTACTTTTCCGTTTGCTTGTTTGTGTGTTTTTTTCTTAAATATTTTAAGCATGTGAGATAAGCACTGTAAAAGCATTTGCATTCAAGTAGGTGTCCTCTGTCTGTGTCAGGCTACTTCTTTACCTATAGGCCCCAATTTGCAAGACATGAAAACAGCTATTGCCTGCTGTGGTCAAAATCTAGTGATTAGATGAGACACTCATCAGTTCATGGAATTGGAGAAAAATACACAAATGCACTAAATATTTATATACTGGCTGTGTTTTTTCTCCCATTCAATACACTGGAAATCAGACTGAAAAGTAAGAAAACTTGTTCTTCTAATGTATGTTTGCTTCCTTGCTTGCTTATTCTTTTCTAAAAACACCAAGAAAAACACAGCTTTTTGTACTGCAGCATGCAGCTTAGGGTGCAAGTTACTTTGAGGTCAAACAGCTCAGTGTTAAATGGTAGATTGCATTAAGAATCTACAAAGCAGCTGTATTACCTTATTCAGTTTGCTGAATGGTTTGAAGACATGGACTAGTGACGACATATATGACTTCTAGACGAATGTCATCTGCACCATCTGTGGACCATATTGTGCATCAGATGGTAGGATAAAATTTGCAGTAAGAAAGTTTCAGAGCAGAGCTATGTTCCAGGGATTGTAGCCATGATCATCGCAGAACAGCTGCACTGGGCTGGTCACACGTCTAGAATAGAAGACACCAGCATCCTGAGGCAGCTGGTGTGTTGTGGACTAGAAGAAGGAGCATGCAGTCAGGACAAACAGATGAAACGCTTCAAGGTTATACTGAAATAAACTTCAAACAATAATAAAAAAATGTCCATAGCTAAGAACTACTGGCAGCAGAGAGGTGGGACTGGTGCACAGCAGTTCATGTTGAAGAAATTCAATTGCACCTACATTTGCTAGGAGGAGCATGCATGGTCTTGCTTACCTGCTTCTAGGGATCCAGATCTCCTGTTCAGAAGTCATTATTGTTCCCTTCTAGACTATGTATTTGGTTTCCTTACAGAATGGCAGAGATGGAGGTTCTGGTGAAGTCAGAATACAAACCTGAACCTGGAGATGAAGAGGCATTCCTTTTGCAGGTAATCCTGCTCACCTGAGAAATATGCTTCTAGTAAAGGAAGGAGATAGCAATGAAAAATATCAGCAGCTTCAGCTACTGGAGATTTATGTCTATATACATGATACATGACAAGCGAGGAAGAACATTTCACTTTCTATATCCCACCATTTTTGTGTGTGTATGTGTGTGTGTTCATCTTTTTAGCCCTCCTGCAATCCAGTGTCATACCATGAGAGGCATTACCATCAGTCCCAAAGGACAATGCAGGAACAATGATTTCATAAATTGCTTAAGTATACATTTCAAAGACAAACTTTAGGTAATAAGACTAGTGTCAAATGATATTTTTAAATAAATAGCCCAATTAATGAAGCAATTAAAAATGCAAAAAAAAAAATATAAATGGTAATAGAAAAGGTTCAATTAACTTCAAAGGATTTGATATAAATCTTTTAAATCTAGCAAGTGAAATAAAGTGTTTTTATGTCATGTTAATAACATTCAAGTCAAATTAACCAGTACAGATAGGAAAACCAGTAACAGTAGGAAAAACTCTATCTTACTTTTCCTAAATAATAGTCACAATAGGTCACCAATAGGTGACCATTTGACCACCAATAGGTAAGTCATTTGACCAGAAGTTGATCAGAAGGTATCTGTAGTCACATATCCAAAGTTAAAAAATATCAACACTGTATCTCTTCCAACTGTAATTCATCCATCTTTCAGATATCACCATTAATATCCAACTTCTAGATGCATTCACAATGCCATAAGCCCATTATTTTAGTTTTGCCTGAACCAAGAGTATACCAATCAAGACCATCCAAAATGCAACCTCTGTAGAGAAAATCAGCTTCTACTATTAATCAGTCCTGTTAATTTACACATGCTTATTTTGATATTCAGATACAATAATATTGTAAGAACCATAAGAAACAGAACATTATTTCTGTGAGAAGTCGAGTTATCACCATAAAATAGGTGTGAAGTGTATTAAATGAAGACTGGTTACAAATAATGATAGGTTTTAACAGGAATTCTAGCTGACTCTAGAAGCATGTGGCTGATATATTTCATTAGACAGAAATTCCATGTAGGTCTAAGATCAGACAGAACAAAGTTAGGATTAGGAAATACTAACTGAGGATGCTGCTGATGGACAAGAGAGGGAAGGCAAGGAATAGTTCAGAGAGTTTGGAAAAGGGATAACTGAGACATATTACTGTGTCCATCTCTCTGATTAGAAGATGAAGCATGCTGCACTCAGGACATTCTTGGCTTCTCAAGTTCCTTTGAAGCTCAGGAAGTTTTGGGTCTACACTAAAGTCAAAACTGCTTCCATAAGTGAAAGCTTTCCTGCATATCACCACCTCCTTTCAAAGCTTGCATTAGCACTACCATGAGAGTACCTGACACTGCCTTTCAAATAACACCTTCCAAAGCAAGGCTGTATTGCTAGGTCACCAAATACTGGGGAAAAGTTTCACTTACAATACATACACAGTAGTCCTTTTTTTTCCACGGGTCCAACAGACCAGAATTGGACTGCACAATCCTTCTTCTGTGGAGTTATTTTCAGTAAGGCATGAATGAACAGGAATAACATCAGCATCATTATTTGCAAGATCAAATACTTCTTCTCCGGCTTCTTCTCCGAGCACAATCAAGTATAACAGTTTTCTATTCTCTTTATCCTCTTTCTATTTTTTTCCCCAGACAATTAGATTCATCCTTTTCAATCCTGTCATCTTGCTCTTTTCAGGAATCTTCAGACTTGGAGAAAGCAGATTTCTGCACACGTTATCCACAAGTATACACCCTTGTACCCCTTGTATCCTTGTTATCTACAAGCGACACCCTTGTAAAGCAGGCTTTTCCCCTTAAAAGTAACACCTGCACTAGCATAACAATACAGTATCTACTTGAAACAGATCAGTGCCATCCTTGGAGAATATTTTGTGCAAAGCTTGGAAGTCACACACAATGTGGTGTCTCTCAGGCTCTAACACAAGAACAGAAGTAGCAGCTCCAACAATAGGGCAGAGGTTCAGAGAGAAGGAGATCCTGTGGGATCAGGAGGGCTGTGATTTACTAAGCTGCATCACTCATCCTGTATATCACAGGAGAAAGTGCAGTAGAGCAGGGATAGGCAGCAACAGTGGAACACATTATAAGAACATTGTCATCTATTTTATTAAGACTTCAAACAAACAAACAAACAAACAAATGGAAGAATGTGCTTATTTCATAAGGTGAAAAAGAAATGAATTGTCTTTTGATGATGACTGAAGGGTTTTCCCAAGAATTCTAGAGGTCGGTACCCCACAGTAGCAGAAGTGGACTCCTCAGGGACAGTGTAGGCAGGTTCCTTTGGTACAGTTGTGCTGATGCTCAGGGATGGGTGAGAAGTCAGAGGAGGGGTCCTCCCAGGGGTGGCACACTGCCACCTACACAGTACAACGACCTGTAAGAGCTCATTTATACTAAGTAGCCTGTGGCATGCTTACCATCTTTGGACTAATATAACAGTATCTTTAGGTAGAGCTAAAGAAAGTACTTGCCTCTCATATGACTTATATTTCCTCCTAGACAGGGCTGAAATCAAGTGAGGAGCTGTATATAGCACAGCAAAATCCTAGGCAGTGTCAAAGGCATTTCTCCTAGAAAGGATAGAAAAATGCTGCAGTAGGAGTTGTGAAGCATATACTTCCTCTTGCAAGGAGCACAATATTTAAGCTAATAGTCTGCTTGTCATTCTTGGAACTGGCACACTAATCCTGTAGACCTACTCCAACATTATCAACTAAGAGTAGTCTGTAAGGACAGCTGCTGAATGGCTCTGCTTTTCTTCTATGGGGATGGGGGATGGCAGAACATCCGATTCAAATTGTAAACTTGAGCTGTTTTTTTCTACAATAAATTTTTAGCGTCTGGCCAATTATTTTAGCTGAATATCACAGGAACATGCAACCCTCCAGTTAACAAGGGATACAAAGGACAACATTGTCTAGAAAGAAGAAAATACATGGAGAAGAAAACTATGCTCTGTTCTTTTTTTTTTTTTTTTTTTTTTGTACTTATTAATTCTTTAATTAAT
>JAWLRI010000329.1:253931-264285 GCA_034781795.1 Crypturellus tataupa
ATGGACAACAAAAATTTTGTGTTTTATTTTTTTTTTTTTTTTTTTTTTTTTTTCTCCTTATGAAGTCTTTCATTCAGCAGTGGCAGGAGTCTGGATCTTTTACACTAATTCAGGTCATTCCAGAAGATCACAGCCACTCTTAGGATCAGTATAAGCATCCAGTCCCCTCAGTTTTCCGTGTGATTACTGGCTAGCATGAAAGAGCTATTGTTATCAGAGCCATAGTCTCTATAATGTGCAGTATTTATTCTTGCATTCTTCTTTCCCCTGAGGAACTCTGATCTTTGCTTAGAGGTCCTACAATACTGATTGCCAAAGCCAATGCTACACAATCCTCCACCACAATCTTTCTTTAGAATGAACAAAATGTGGGATCTCACTATCAGGAATTGACTTGTTTCAGTATTGTACTTGGTGTTGTTTCATAGTTAGCTTGTGCTTTCTACAGGTCCATTGCCCCTCTCTCTAAGAAATGCCATAATACAAGGCATTTGTATTATGAAAGGAAAAATAACCCTTAAAAATCTGAGCACCTTCATGCTGCTTATCTGGCTCCACTTCCTTATCATTGTATCTCCTTATCATTGTATCTATCTGATAGTTCTTGAGCAACATGAGACAGTTCTTACCAGCCAGCAGTGTACATCATGTTTCCACAAAGATGTACTGTCAATTGCTCATGCCCACTGTTTATAGTTACTGTGCTAGTCTCATCTTGTTTTCTTCCTTAACTTGTGTCCTGACACTACTAGATAGTGCCAGGGATATTGCCTCTAGCACAGACAGTTAGACAGGTTAGACAAGTTTGGCTGGTACTTTTATAGGGAACCTATCTATCTAAATCTGTTTTCTAAATCTTTTCTTTTGAGGGGTTGGAGAGGAGTGGAGGCACATATAGATCAGAGAGTGACAGAAGCAGCAGGGCAAGGTTAAAAACACCTGCCTACAATGTGATTTCAAAGCACAGAGTATTGCAGAGTACTTGTAGAGAATTGCGGGTTGTTTACAAGACATGTATGAGGAAACTATGAATATGTGCGTGGCCCTGCAAGCTAAGTAAAGCTCTGCTTTACTCTTGACGCTGAAAACATATTAAAGGATATGAGGGAGGTGAATTTTTAATTTTAGCATCCATGGAATGAGGTAGCATTGATACACAATTGGGTGCTGTCTGGCGTATCCACGGCTACATGCTATAACTGAGGTAGTCTGAAACTTTCCATGTTTAAGATCATTGTTCCACTTTATTACTCCATGTAAAGTAATTGTTACACAGCAGGAAAATGTGGGTGTATACGCATTTTTTCAAGGATTTTATCATGTCTTTTGACTGACATATCTTTTCATCCTTATTTGGATGTAACGACCACTGACATGAAAACTACTGCTTGAGCTAATCTATCTCCCACTGAAATTAAAGGGAGTTTTTAATGCAGGGACCTTTGCAGAGTCGAGTCACCTTAAAGAAAAAAAAAATGTAGCTTTACAAAATATTAGAAATTCTTCTCCAGACAGAATTGCCAAATATTTATTTTTGACAAACTAAACCACCAGATCCACAACATCACGATCTGATCAGCTTCTGCCTATCTCTCTTTCTCACACACACATACACTCACAGGTGGTAAATGCAAGAGAAGGGCAATAATTTCAGAACAGCCTCTCTGTGCCCAGGGCCTATTGTCATGTTTATTGTAGAGCAATCACAATGCCATAAACATTCAAAATACAAAAAACACTGCTGCAAATGGCAGCTTTAAACACTCAATAGATTCAGCAACCAGTTAGTCCATAGTGAAGCCAGCCAGACTATCACAAATTAGTCAGAAAATAATATTTTGATAGCTGTGCATCCTGAAAAATGCAAGTTCACTCTTTTTTTGTTGTTGTTCGCTTTGTTTATATATTTTTTTCATTTTTCTTTTGGCTCATGTTTGACTGATTTATTAATTCAAATGCTCAAAGCATCAAAGGGTTTTAAATAGAATTTCCATAATTTTGGATGTAGTTGAGTTGGTAATTATGCAATTGTTCAGGACCAAAGAATTACAGAGTCTGTGACTGCAAGCTTATTATAAACCGTAATCACGCATTTGATATTCTAAAAATGCAGAAAAACTCAATTTCTTTGTACTTGTCATACAAAAAACATATATTAACTGAATGCATATTTGTGTAGAATTATTGCCTGTAAGTTTATTGAGTATAGCCTTCACTACAGTAACTGTATATATATATATACATATATATACACACACTATATATATATAGTAGGGCATCCAAAGAAAACACAGCATTAGTAATATACTTCACTGTAGTTACATGTTTTGCAAAGAAATAAAAATGATTTTGTGCTTGTGTGTGTGTTTTGTTTCTGTTTTTACCACAGGGTGAACATATTATCTTCAATTTCTCTTTTACCATTGCTCTGCCTATTGGTTTTCAGGTTTTCGATATTTGTGATTAGACATGGTAAAGTATGTTAGCTGTGGAGGCTGGAATAGGTTCTCCACTCTGATTCCCTATAAAGCAGCTTATCTAAACTTGGGAATTATAGTTTTCACTCTGGAAGTCTTCAGAGCTACCTATACCATTGACTGCCAAAGACCTACCTGAGTTTGCATTTACCTCAAATGCATGTGCCCAGAAACTCCCCAAGTTTCAAAAGGCTTTCAGGATGAGGTATAACTGCTTGTGATTTTGTTCAATGTGCCTCATAAAGAAGGAAACAAAGGGTATGGTGCTGGATTTTGGTCAGCATGAGTAAGTATGTAGTTCTGGCTGAATGAGTAGACTGTTGTACATTTTGCTTTCATAACTTGGTACAGATTTCCTGTGTGAATAAAACAATTGTATTTATGTGGATGTCTCCTTTTCTTTTTTGTTTTGGTCTTGGAGGCTTAGTAACACATGGTGGGCAGTAATTATGCATGATCTTTATCAATAATGAAGAAGCAACTTCCTACTGAAGACAGTTTAAGTGTCTTAGGAATACTAGATCATGCACTAAAAGCACAGGCCTACACTATTCATTCCTGTGGTAAATAATACTCCTGAAACAAACCTTTTTTTTAAAAAAAGAGAGTATATAAACCATAAACAGCATCCAGGTTTTCTCCCCTCTCCCCAAAGAAAAGAAAGTATAAAATTGTTCATTAATAAAAATTATAAAGTATTTACCCATAAGACTAAAAAAAAGTACTCTTTAAAGAATTTCTTTAAGCACAATAAGTTTATATTGTTTGTTAGACAGTGACTTGCAATAAAAAATAAATGTTGCTATTTCTAAGACATTGGATTTTTGTTTATATATGACTTTTTTTGATCGTTAATTAAATTAAATATCAGATGAAAACATGAATATCTGCACAACCCATTTGTTCTGCATAATATTGCAATGAAAATAAATAAATTGATCTCTTTATGACATTAAGGTTTTATTCTCAACATCTTTATCCTTTTTTGGGATATATTCCTTTTTGATGTATGTATTCCTTTTTGTGTTTGTGTAGTTTTTTTTTTTTTACTGTATTCCTTACTTATTTGGGCCTATGAGTTATTTGCAAGCTACCTGTATCGAATGCTTTTAAAAATATTTTGATATTGAGCATTAGTAAAACAATGCTTAGTCACCTAGATTATAAAATATTGTCTCTATCTACATATGATAGGCTGAACATGTCTCAAAAGAAAAAAAAAAGGATTTCTCAGAAAGAATGGAAAGAATATGCAACAGAAGAAACTCATCAGAAGAATGGTAGAGGCTTAGAGTTCACCTTTTTCATGACAAAATAATATTAAATGTAGCTATGTGCTGTGTAGACAAGGACCTATTAAGAGAGCAGAGTTCTCTTTTCAGTGTTGTAGGGGTATGAAGACACATTTTAAAAGGGTTTTTATATTCATTTTCCTCATCAAATTCAAACTTGCTTTTAGGCTTCTCTTGTAGTTTATTTATCTTCTAAGCCAGGCTGCTTGCTGCTCTCTGCTTTCGCCACTATGTTCTTCTCTCACTTCTCCACTCTCTGCTATTCTCCACTATGAAAACGCTGAAGTTGACAGACTTCTATTAGCACCCATATGACAGCACATCAAAAATGTCTAGATAGATCATGTAGATCTAACCTTCACTCCCTAGCTAGAAAGTAATGAAAAAAAAACAGAAAAGCCTCACTTTTTATCTTAAGAACTGATACAGCAAAATAAGGCAGCAACAGTTTTTGCTTAGTGTTGAAATCTTTGAGGAATACAGGTGGGTTCTCAATCAATGTGAGAAAATACAAATTGTGGGAAGGAGCGTTAGGAAGTAGCTTGTGGAAATAATGGCCATCTGGCATCCCTAAAACAGAAATGAAAGGATGTGAAAGAATTGTCCAATCTGATGAGCACTAGGAACTTGCAACTGTCACATGATCAGCCGACCATTTTAGGGTACTGCAGTACTTACCTCTCCAGAAAATATCCAAGGATGGGGAGGAATGAAATAAAAAGGAATATGATAAATTGTAGTGAGTGAAAAGAAGGCAGAAGATGAGTTTCTTTGAAAGAAATACACATTTAAATGTTAGTGAAATCATGGCCTTTAGAGGTAAACAAGAAAATTCCTGTTGACTTTGATGTAATTGAGAATCATCAAAACCAGTTCCCAGGTTTATCAATAAGAACTGTTTGAGCTTCTCAAAGAGGCAAGTATTCTAGCTGATCATCTGTTCAATATGAAGATCAAAATTGATGGTGAAACATGAAAAAGTAGCGTCTAGCATACCACATCTCTGAATCAGCTTCTGTTAAATCAGCTTTCTAAATATTATCCTCTGTTTACTTTCCCCATCCCATTTGAAGCTTAACATATCTTCTCTTAAGAAATTAAGAAAGTATGTTCACTTGTGATAGCTACAGTAAGCAAACCCAAAATATTGTATTTATTTTACAGGTGATTCAAAGTACAGCTCTCATCCTAATTTGATTTGTGAATAAGGGAAAACAATTATTTAAAAGCCATTGGGGCATTCAGAGTTACATGAAGAAATGTTAGCTCAGCTTTCCTTTAAATTTGGACTATGTACAAGGCAATAGTAAACACATAAAGAGACACATTCTTAAAACTCAGATCACTAATAAATATTGTTATAGGCATATATTTAGACAAGAAAAAAAAAAACAGTTATAATTCCCGTACAGTACTTACCCATCTTAACATTATTACATGGTTGTACAAACAGGATTATAACAAGCAAAAGAAAGCACTTTATTTAATGAATAAATAATCAAAAGCATTGGTGAGGGTAGTCTTAAGAATATGCTGCTTCGTACAATCTAAAGTACATCAAACAACAAAATTCATATTCCCAAAATTCCATTAAATAATACTGAGTAATTATGTGATAGATAATATTTAAGTGTATATATATATATAATATATATATAATCATTTCATTATGAGTAATTAAGATATCTATTTACATGCCATGCAATATTAGACTGTGCTGCAATACCTAGGCACAACAGGTTGATTTAAAAATGTCTGTGGTGAAAAAAAAAAGTAATGTTTAAAGTGAGAGACATTACCTTCCCTCACTTCTTTCTTGTTATAATATACAATGAGAAATTGAGATCCTTTCTGGTAAGTAAGGATATACTTTGACTAGCGGACAGCTAGGTAGCAGTATTAGCTTACAGTTGTAGGTAGAGCCATGAGGTGTTGCAGTTAAAGAAAGCATTCATGCTTCAAAACTTAACGTATGGCATTCTTGTCCATGATATTCCTGTCATTGTGGACCCAGTCCTGTGAAATGCTGAGCTTCTCCCTCAAAAGGATGATTGCTGTCCTTTTTTATGGAAATTAAGGGCACCCAATGCCTTGTAATAGTTGGACAGTATTTTGCAGGATGAGGACATGTATCAGCACATAAATTCTCCAGTCTCCAGTGAAGTGATGTGTCTATATTGAAAAAAGAATGAGTTTCTAATTTTGTCTTCAGTAGCATTAATTACAATTTATGAATAAACTACATTGTGTTTAAAAACCTGGATATTACAAATTTGCTTCTTCTCAAGCATTTGTTGGTCCACTGGTTACTAAAGTATTATTTATTCTTGTTACTAATTATGGACCATTCTTGATCATTTGCCTTGTAAGAGGTTCAATGAAGCCCGAAGGATCAAAATCTGGTCCTTTATGTTATGATCTTGCTATGCTTAACTAATAGCAAACAAAGAATAAAAAGGTCTGTCACAAGAAGCATAATTTATAATATAAGCAGCAGTATTATACAGGACATTATATTTCAGGGAAACTAAATGGGAAGAATAAATCAATCCACTCAAGCAAAAGACTGTAAAAAAGGGTATCTGCTGATTTCACAATTAGGCATCTATCAATGAGAGTCTTTCTGGAAAAAGAGGAAAAGTCAGAGATAGTTTTGATTATGGGATAATTACATATGACGGATGTGTCCACCTAGATGATCACTAGCCAAAGTTAATAAAATGAATATTAAAATTCATTTAGGGCCTAACTGGTCATGATATATTGAATTGATTTACCCAGGATGATATTGTATCATGTTGTACATTGAATAAAAGTAGTGCAGTGTTCTATAATTGGTTTTCTTTTTCAAGTTTTTCATCACTGTAAAAGGACTGCAGGCATATAGATTACAGAAAGTTGAGATATTGGAACAACAACAACAAAAAATTCTTCCAAATAAGTACATTAAGGAGAGAATTTTAAGAAATAATTGACTATAGGTACTCAGTTACTTTCACTGTCTGTATTTGTGAATGCAAGCATAGGTGCCTGTACAGAACTCTCACAGCTTGTTTTACATTATGGCAGAGACACCTGCCTTAAAAAAAAAATGTTTTAGCAGTTGAATCACCAAAGTATTTTGTGGTTATAGGGAATCAGTCTTAGCACAGGCTACTTGTTTTTCTATCCAAATTGCATAGGGTTATCACTGCAGTGCTCTCATACCAATAGGAATACTTTTGCAACCTACATCTGAGGTTTTAGATCCTACCACCTAAGGTCTATTAGACTCTACCCTTCATGCTTTTTGTCATGTCATGTGGCATATTACTTGACCCATCCTATGATTTTAACCATTTCCACATCTTTTTTTAATCTTATTAGTGCCTCCCTTCAAAACATCCGAAGATTAAACTTCTATTCACTGTCCATGATCCCTTTTTCCCTTTTCTTTACATCAGCTATATTAATCTTTATTGGTCCTTTGGTTTCCTCTAGTAGAGATCTATTTTCTGCCTTTACATTGTATATTGCTTAGACCTTCCTATCTCCATTAGACTTCAGTCAACTCCATTTTCAGGTCCTTGTGATTCTCTTCATCAAGACTAATAACTTGCAAGAAGTTAATTGTTACATTGGATGAATATCAGTATCATTTTTTTTTTCATACATAATTGTTAACATGAGTGTATATTTCCACATTCTCCTTGACTCTGCTCCATACACCTTCATGTCTACCCCCAGATGGTTCCTTGGGAAAGAGGTTCTGATCGTTTCACCTTCAGTAGGTGTTCAGAATAGCTATATAGCTAGCTATATAGAACTATATAGCTATATCTATGCATGCTTTCAATATTCTGTTTGGGCAAAGGACTGTCATCGGTGAGAGTAAGTATAAATGAGTATTGAAGCAAGCTTTGATATACACTGTTAGCAATCCTTTCAGATGTGTACAGTAAAGTATTGCATCCAGCCTTCCTAGCTGAAGAAAATAAGACAGAACTGGCATGACAGAGACATACATATCTATCTACTCTAGATTACCAACAATTGTAAATAATGCTTAGCTTCATGTCATGTAAACCTAATGAATGCAAATAATCACCAAGGTTCAGATTACTTCTCATTTTCTGAAGTGTATTTTTTAACAATCTTTTTTGACATATCTTTGGATTCCTGCCAGGATTTTACACTTTTTTGTTTTGTTCTGTTTCATTTTGTTTGTTTGTTCTTTTTTCTTTTGTGTGTGTTTTACACAGCAGTACTAGTATTACTGACTGAGCCAATCAAATGGTTCTAAAATAAAGGGGGACCTACTTATTGAATATTTACTCAGAGCTAAATCCTGATTTGATTGAAACCTCCACAAAACACTCCTTTGGCTTTTATGGGATTAATATATAGTCCTCAGTGGTACAGGGTGCATTTTTTTTTTTAATTTATTGCAGTAAATATTTTAAATTTGGTAAGGACTTAAGAGTATAAAATTACACAAAAGTCATTTTTCAAAATGGAATGAGAAAAATGTTTACCTGCTAAAATTCAAATCATATTGGTTTGTGGTTTTTTTGCACAGGTTGATGGCAGCACAAACTGCTGAAGTAGAGAATAGAATATGTTCTTTCTATAGTAATAGCCACATCATTGTGAATTCTTATTTATAAAGAAATAAATTTCTGTTCCTGAATTTTCAAATACACTCTATTTAAAAAGGCACTTATAATTAAAAAAAGAGGAGCTACTATTTGCATTCACAAATAATTCTTTTTTTTTTTTTTTTAATAGAGACTTCTGTGCAATTCTGTTTTGAAGTTTAGCATTTATTGTCACTTCTTTTTCAAGATTTATGGGCTTTATTTTATTTTCTCTTATTTTCTTATTGTGCTGTAACAAAACTCTTTATATAGGCATGTAACTTTCTTATAAGCAAACATGTACCATGCTTTAACATGAGTACAGTTCATTCTACTTAGTACAAAAGGACTGAGGTGGTAAATGGTGACTTTTCTGTAAACTAGCACTGCACTATTATGAAGAGCCACGTAAAGTGCTAACTATTTTTATTTTAAGTATGCCTAACAAACCTATGTTAGATTCTGTCACCTTTGTGCTAGGTAAGTAGCACTTATTGCAAAGGACTGCTTTTGAAAAAACTCCTTACTATAAGAATGACAGAATATGGCCCTCAGGATTTATCAGCTGTATATTCCATTCTTAAACATATCTATGTGAACCAAATGGATCATGATATGCTTAGAAAAAATAACTGGAAATTCAGAATGAATCAAGCAAACAAACAAACCAACAACAACAGAAAGAAAGAGAGAAATCAATAGGAATAAAGTCCCTTAGGCAGCTGCCCAAGAACTAACACAACACAATCAGGAATTCAGAACATTTATTGCAAGAGCTGAATAACTAAATAAGGTGGAATTGGCAAAGCAGCAACAAGGATAACTGGTTAGATATTTATTCTGTCAAAGTCATCAAACACCCCTCACAAACTGACATAAGTACTGCAATAAGCAATGCACCCCTAACCCATTTTATGTCTTTTATACTGTGGAGGAAAAATAAAAATAAAAGTGAACTGCTATCTACAAAGTAATCAGGAAAAAAAAAAAAAAAAAAAGAGAGAGCAAAAAAACCTTTTTTTTTTTTGTAAGAACAAAATCACCTTCAGATTAAATAACTTCATTATTTTAAAACTGATGTTTCGCTGTGGCATAAGATAATTTTTGCTCTTTTTTTTCTGTAAGGACTTTTTTTTGCATGCTATTTATTTGTGTAAATCATCTGTCATGCCTTAACAAAAAACATCTAAGAATGTCTGGATTTGGATTTGCTTTACGTGCAACTTAGGTGTTACAAACATTAGGAGTCACTCTGCTGGTTTGACTGAGGTGACTTGATACTGGTACCTGCCAGGCATTGATCAACTATGATAACAAACAGTTAAACAGCAATAATTAGAGATTTAACCCTTTAGCTCCCCCAACTAGCCTACCAGGAGAATGCTCTGTTACATCAAGAAGGCACAACACATTAAATATTTTGTGGTTATGGTCTAAAACACTTGTGTTACTACAACATTAACGCAGATGAAGATCAACACAAATGCTGCTGTTTCAGCAATACAAGCTATCTTAAGCATAGACACACACTTGCCCAACTGGAAAAAAAATTGAATTTATTTCTGTAGAATTTCCTCCATCTATTCCACCTGAGATCAATGTTAGCTGATACTCATTAATTGAAGACAGCAGCTAACTTGATTCCAGATTAAGTGTTCCCTCTCACCCACAGTCACCACTACAAAATTAAATATACTTTTGTTTTGCAGTTTCCCTGCTCTATGCAACAGAATGGAAGTTAAAACAAAGTTGCTAAAGTTTCAAGCCCTTATGCAAGTCCCTTCATTGCTTTATGCATAATATTTGATGAAGGGGGGAAAAAAAAAAGAAAAAAGATCTACCTCAATGCCACCATCATTTACTACTACATAGAAAGGGTCTTTTCTTTTTTCTTTCCTTCTTTTCTTTTCTTTTCTTTTCTTTTCTTTTCTTTTCTTTTCTTTTCTTTTCTTTTCTTTTCTTTTCTTTT
>JAWLRI010000329.1:264385-323488 GCA_034781795.1 Crypturellus tataupa
TTCTTTTCTTTTCTTTTTCTTTTTCTTTTTCTTTTTCTTTTTCTTTTTCTTTTTCTTTTTCTTTTTCTTTTTCTTTCTGCAACCAGCATGCCCTCCCATCCCATCACCCATGCTTCCCTTTATAATAAAAGTGTTTTGAGTTCCTTGGAACATTGTGTGTCAGACAGACTACTAACACAGAAACACTATCACTGAAAATAAAAGCAAAACAACAAGAAGCAAATGAAAGAAAGGAAAAAGCAACTGTGAAACACATAAATATGCTACAGTATCTTTTCAAGTGAACGTTATAAGTACACAAAATTTGTAAGTAATAATTGTTTCTATTTACAAGTATTTGAACACTGATTGACTTACAAGTGTCCACTAATGTTGTTAATAGCACAATAGGTTTAATATTTGTAGTTTCAGTTGCTTTGTTTGCAATATGATGTCAAGTATAATGGTCCCAGCATAGATCAATGACAACAAAAGCACAATTTTCTAACTGCATATGCTTTCCAATCATTGTAATCCACTGAACTTCCTTGCTCTCTCTCTCCAAATGCATCTTCTATTGTTCATAGCAGCAGTCCAGGGTCAAAAAACAAGGAAACAAAGAAAGGATATTTGCAAACTGGAGAGATCTTTGCAGAGTTTAACCATGTCTATTTAATGAAACCACACCACTAGTAGAAACACTCTTTCATGTTGCAGGACATCATACTTTCCACGGCGCTAACATAAGGATATGCATATCTCTGCTAGGTGAAACGTAGTTCTAGAGGTCTACCCAGTACATAAAGCTCTGACACACATACAGTATTAGCAAGTCTAAGTAGGCTAAAGTCACTGGCCCAAAGTAACCATTTCTTATAGCTGGTGTTCCTTTGGACTCTCAACAGCTCCTGAGGCTTGTTTATAAGACTTCAAGTTGGCCAAAGGAATGTCAGTCATGTGATTGCCAGTGTTGAAATGACCCTCACTGGAACCATACTGCTTTCGTTCACTGAACTGGTTTCTGTTGCTATCTTCTTTCCAGGTTCTTGTCAATGTGTGTCCATTAACTAGTTTGTCCTTCTTAACCCATTCTTTTTGAGGTGCAAAGGTGGAGAGAGGAGATTTTGGCTGTTGGTATGGACCCAAGCTGGGAGGCATCCAACAGTTATCTGAGTGACCCAAAACCAGGCATTCTTGAGTACACATCTCTGTAGCTTCAGCTAATCCTCTTGGCCCAAGGGGCCCATCTAAAGAAGAAGAAGGAAAAAAAAAAAAAAAAGAGAGAGAAAGGAGAAATAGGGAGAAAAAAATACAGTTAGATATTGGTGACAAAATTTGCAAATACTTATGTTTGTTAAGACTGAGAAAAATAACAAAGATGATTCTGCGACAAAATATTGTACTCTCTTCCAAAAAACCACTCGTGCTAATGGAATATCCTAGTTGCATTTTCCTTCTGTTACAGAGTGTCTGCTTTGATGGGCATATAGTGTCCCCCTGTGCATATAATCTCTGTATACACACTACCTACAAACTTTCTAAAACGTTCAAACAAAACGTTATCTCTTCAGGTGATTTCAACTATGAATAAGTTGAAAACCCTTTTTTTAAATCGCTACAAAAATAGAGCTGGGTAGACAAAAAATGTCAGAGGAAGTAAGTACACTCTTGCAGATGCTGAATAAGAAGGGTGTAGAGTCTGGGCTTATTCTGATTTATTCTGTTTTATTCTTATTTTACACTCATAGAGCCTTGGTGAATTACCAACCTCCTCCAATGTGAGAAGTATTCATACTAGCTGATAATGTATTTGCCTAAATGAATTCTCTGAAGATAGGTTTCTACTATTTTATAAATTTTGAATAGTGCAAAATGACCCAATGAGTAGGACAGAAGTTAATCTCTGCTGGACTTAGCATAAATTTCATAAAACACATCAGAGTACTACAACAGAAAACAGTAAAAACTTAAATTCTTCCAGCCATTATCACATATCTCAAAATTGACATACAACTATAAAGATGAAACAGTAAATAAATAAAACAATAAAGAGGCTTACATAAATCTTGTGTTTGATAAAGAACTATTTTTGCAATTCTTGTAAATGAAGAATATGAGACCATAGGAGACAAAAAATGAAGTCTGCTGATGTACTATGCATATTAAAAATCCACATCATTTTTCACACACTAGTGAGGACACAGCTGGCCAGCTGCAGGCATCTTGCAATCAAGTCAGCTCAACAGACAGGTCACCCATGTCTTCAGCAGCACTAAATTCCTCTCAGTCTTACTGTATTTCTAAATGACTGAATTTGACCAGACTGGATTTATTAGGAATGACAAGCCAGTAAAAAGGCCGATAAACCATTTTGTGTGTCCTTACTAGATATTTCTCAATATCTGAGAATGTCAGAGAATGCCTTGTCATGATTCTTTCTTAAATTTATCGTGATTTCAAGCGAGAATTCTGGGAGGCCTTTTCTTGATTTCAAGGCAAATTAACTGGCTATTGCTGTAGATATTCAAAGAGTTAAGGACACATTTTCCCTTTGATTAAACAACCCAATGACAGGGAGGAAATTATAGATTGATTTTTGAGAAAGACAGTTAGCAGGTAGGCATGAGTAGTGAAGTCATGAAGCACCCAGAAAGTCGTATTAATCTGAAGAAAAATGTCAGTGGAGTGTCAGCAAAAAAGGGTATCTTTATAATAATGTAATTGAGACTATAAATGACAACTGAGGACACTTTAGCAAAGATTTCTGTGTTACAGTGCTAAAGAATATTTAATTCTCTTGTACTCCATGAATATTCAATATATTTTTCTTAGTAATAGACCTCTTTCTGAATAATGAAATTATCCCAATTAATTTTATGGAAACTACTATTCTTTTTCCCAGTCTTTCTAATTGCCACACGACAACTTATGGTAGTAAGTTCCACAGAGCTTAAATCCACTGCTTTTGCAGGCTTTCCACATATAGAAAACACAGTCAATTGTATTTCTACAGCTTAAATTTTAATTCACTATATTTTTATGCATTCTTTGTGAGATCTCAGAGGAGTTCCTTTTTTTTTGAATATTCTGAGAATATACAGTAAACTGTTTATGAGACAGAATACAGTGAACTATGTACAGTGACTGTAGAAAAAGTTGTTTCTACAGTTACTATATATGCAAGCATCTTACTTCTGTCATCTCAAACATAAAAAATGTATGGAATCAATGCAACTCTCTATTTAGGTCAATAATATATGTAATAATTAAGCCTAAACCATTAGGAAGAAAAAAAAAAGTAACTGTAAAGCAGAAGCTTAGTAAAGATTTCAAGGAGACCCAGGAACCTTGATTCTAGAATGAGAACTGCAATAATTCCCTGGAAGAGAGATATTCTTTTTCTATAAAAGCGCTCCTTTGAATCCCCTAGTATGAAGCTATAATCATACTGAGGCAGGTACTTAGTACAAAAAAAGCAATAGTAAGTAAAGGAAGTACTTCCAGTATATTGTTAACATTTCCAAAGGTTAATCTCTAGGTTAAAAGCTGATTATTTTTTTCTGCTGACAACAGAAATTTAATTTTAATTAGTTTTTTTCCCCATTTTCAGAGAAGAAAGTGAGAAGTGGCACAACTATTTCCAACCTGCCTGCTCACACAATACAATACTATCTTGCTGACCAAGGAGGAAAGGTTTGGCAGGGATTAAAACTTTCAATACACAAAGAAAACCCTTCACCACAGAATGACACATTTCAGGAAATACAGTTCATGCACTCCATGCTTCCAATTTGCAGTGGAATAAAAGGTTACAGGAAAGCTTTCATTCACTACTACAGTTCTGAAGAGGATAAGTTACTTTTTCTGTTTAGTTAAATAAAATAAATTTCAATTTCCATTTAAAAACTGAGGGAGTTATAAGCTGTTCTTTTTGTTGTTGTTGTTGTTATTGTTATCTTTTTCTTTAGGGCAAGATATACATGTGGCCCTAGAAGTTACATATCAAACTCTTCTTTGGAAAATTTACTTCATGTGTTTCACTTTCCCTAGTAAAAGTTCCAGAGAGCTAATGCTGTTTAGCTGAGAGTGCATTTTAAGCATCTACTGCTTTACATGCTGCAAATTTTCTGGGGAGCACTGGAATATTCAGATTTCTGAATACTAGCGAACATCAGCAATAGGATGACGGCACTGAGGTGACTTCCTCATCAGAAGGAAGAGTTCCTTAATTTTTTCTTTTGACAAAATACTAATATTTCACTTAGCTTTCAAAAATGAATTATTGCATGAAAGCCCTCTCCAAGTCAACCTTCCCTATCCAGCAGTTTTCATCAGAGGCAGGACTATGGTGGCCTCTGTACAGGGCAAATTGCACATTTTATTGATGGCTGTAGATCACATCAAGTAACAGTCTTAGAAAAGCCCTTCGCTCCTAGGAAAGACCTGGGAATATTATAGGATACCCTATAGGACAGTTCCTTTTGCTGCAAATAGGTGTCAGATATAGTCCAGCTCTGCACATTCCTCAAGGTGTGCCTGTATATAAAAACACAAGAATTGAATGCACATCCTGACTTTAGAACAGAACACATCCTGTATCCTACTCAAACAAGAATGCATATTTTCAGGCAATGGGATTCACGCCTTCCAGTTTGCAAGATACAGGGAAGATTTACTTGTCAAAGGCTTAACTTGACAAAGTGCCCTGCTGGGCTTAGTCTAACAGGTGATAACCAAGAATTAACCATTTTTGCTTTAAGCCACCACAAGAGAAAAATAAATCCACATTTTTTGTTTGAAATGTAGATAGCTAAAATATTATATTTTAATGTTGAGATACTACAAGAAATGATGATGGTAACCGATTCAGGGAAAAGGCAACTTAACTGAGAGTAAGCTGGATGCTTGTCACACCTGGTCTCCAGTTGAAGAATTTAGACACAAGCATAAGGTATTTTGTAAACAGAATTACTAATAATGATGATGATGATTCAGAGGACTCTATAAATGCCATTCAAGAAAAAAGGAAAATGAAAAAAGACTTAAAAAAAAGTATATATGAATGCACAGAGAAAGACAATTTCTTCTAGTAATATGATTTACTTCAGCTCCTGTCTGGTTTATGTTCTCAAATATAGACAGTTTACTCTATGGGTCTACTTATTTTTCTTGCTATTCAATAGCATAAAGTGAAAAGACCATGAGTGTACAACGGGAGAGAGATCTAGGGGAAACCTGCACTGGAGACATGGCTGCTTTATACTGAGAAATCACAATGTTAACTTGACAGTAATTATCTTTCTCCTCCACCACTGCTGAACAATAGCTTTTACTCAATTTTCTAAAGCTATTTCATTACCACATACAATGACAACACTTAAAAACCTGTTCCTGCTGCTTTAATTTTATAATTGCATTAATTTGCTTCCTTTCTCTTCATAAAAATGTCACTGAAATTTCTGTATCAAGTTTGTCCACACTGAAGTGCTTTATTGATATGTTTTTTCAAAGTATTTGTTCTCTGTACAAGCCGTAATACATGGAGCTGGTTATCAGTCTTGGCTGCTTGAATATATAATGACATAAGTGCTGATAAAACAGTATAAGCCATCTGTCTCTGGAGTTAAATGTTTTGAAAGCAAACACAAAAGTGCATAAAAAACATTCCCTTAAATTGTCTTTGTAAATATTTATATCAGATTTTCTCTAAAAAAAACCCCATTTTTGTTGTTATTTTATTCTGTTAATAGCCATCAAGCAGATGCATGGCTTGTGTCCTCCAAAGCAGACAGGTGTAAGAAGGAAAATAATGTATGCCACTCAAGAGTCGGTCATATCCTAATCATGGAGTTTCTGTGGGGCCTTTTATCTCTTTTTATTATACTCAGAAGCTAAACTGTTATTTCATTGATTAACTTACTGCTGCAATTAGCAACTAGCTTCTGGTGTGTTGACCAGCTGCTTTTCAACCTACTTCTTTGAAATTGTCTTGCGTAAAACCAGAAACTTTTTTTTTTCTTTACCTCAAAGAAAGAGTCAAGACCACAATTCCACTCAGAGAGACTTTTTGATCTCAAAAATGAATTGTTACTTTTTGCCTGAAGGCAGTAACATTAAGTACCTTGGATTTGAACATGACCACAGAAAATCATATTTATTTAAATTTTAATATTGCTTCTTAAAAAAAAAAAAAAGGAGAGAGAAGAAAACCACAACAGCAACAACATTTTCAGTTCTATTTAACCTCAAATATAGAAAGCTTTTTTAAAGCTTTCACGAGCTATTTCACTAAATGACCATTTCTGAAGAGACTACACATTTTTACAGCCTTCCCCACACATACTGGAATTGAAATAATATTATTTCATTTCATGAAGTTTTTGCAACTACTGTATATAATAAATATAAATAACCAGAAAAGGGTTTATAATAAATAGATTATTTGGACTTTTTTTAAAAAAATCCTCTTCTTAAATATCAGCCAAATAAATGAGAAAGCTTGTTATTTACTTTCAGTGTGTTAAAAATATCTGAGACTGCAAATCCACACACATGCTGTACTCGATGCCTTTTCTCTAGGAATTATTAATTAAACAGAGAGATTCTTCAGTATCTACTAAAAATAGTTTTAGTGATTTCCTGCCTGGTTATTCCTCCTGGCACATTTGCTGTTAAAATCACAGCCTGTCCCCAAATCACCTCATTCCAAGGTCCCCTGATCCCTGCTCCTGTTGCCATCAGTTTGGGTAGGTTTACCTCCTCTTCCTTGTTACCTGCTGCTTTTCTCTCCTTGTCCTGCAGTTGCATCCTCTGTACTCAGTATCACATCAAGCAATCCCTGATAATTTCTTTTCCCTGTCTTGAGAAGCTTCTCTTTCATTTCCTCTAACTGAATAAATACGATAAGGTTAGTCTGTATCTGTGTTACTTAGCACAGAAAAGTTCCCAGAATGCAGAAATTCATCCAAAAAAATTATGTCAAGACATGGAAGCCTGGCAGAATAAGATTTTCCATCCAATTCTGTGAAGTACTTAAGTGACCCAAATGTCTTCCACAGAAATGTAGGTACCTATGATCCAAGCTATAATTCTAAAAATCATGTGTGACTGTTTCTTTGACTCCATGGGCAGCTCAATTTTGAAATATACAGTTATTCAATTACTTGAAGTTCTGCTTCTGCACAGAGTTGCTTCCATCTTCTGATGACTGAGATGCTTCATGCCTAAACTTAACGAGATTTAAGAAAGGTTGGTATTTTAAGGGCAAAACTAACACACGCAAGGAGTTTGTAGCTTTGAACAGCACAGCAGCCGGTACGCCTTTTCTTTCCCCACGCCATTTTATACACAGAGGCTGCCCGCTTTATGTTGCAAGCACTGTGCAGAAATTACATTCCTAGGACATTCCCAGAAGCTAGGAGAGGTTCAGGTACACTTCCCAATGAATTCAGACCCAATGCTTTCCCATCGATACACAGGCATCAACCTTGACCGTGGTAACGAGGACACTTTGGATGATAAACAAGGAACAGCTGCCCACACCCTCTCCACAGAGAAAGTAACTTACTATACTATGATTTCTAACAAATGAATTTCACATCCCTGAAATTACTCATCTGCTGAGGAAGAGGTATTTGTTACGAACATGACCAGTATTAGAAAAGATTCTGTGTTTCTTGTCTTGAAGTACATTTACCTACTCCACTCCAAAAGCTACAACACAGGGGAATGGCGATTAGACTATTACTTTTTCTTAATCTTTTTTTTTTTTTTCTGTTTTCCTTCCTAGAAAATTAATAACGTTTAGTTTATAAACTAATAAGCCAGTAATTACCACTTGCAAATTGCATCTCCCTTAGCAGCATCTCTGCTGTCAGTATGCTATTTTTATCTGCCCTGACTTTCTGTGCCCATTTCCCTTTATTTTGGTGTATACATGTACACATCTATGTGTGTTTGCAGGAAGCAGTGTTGTATCATAAAGTCTATAATTTAAAGCACTGGCAGCCTACAGAAGGTTTTAACTCCTTTCTCCTGCCAAGACACCTTATGCCTGACACCTTCAAAGGTGTAGGATTCATTTTACAAGGGTTTTCAAATTTTAAAGCTGTTTCCTAGCCCTGCTTACCTGTAAAATGCTTACCTCCAGATTGTTATCAAACAGGCTGCCTTATTGACCTTCCAGATAGATGTGGACAGGTACCACAAGACTAGGTTTGCATGCTGCTATGCCTAACCAAACACCTAGAGAAGGTATTTTAGGAGTTTGTTAACCTAGCATGCTCATAACAGCTTGCAAACCAGCTTGTCTGGATATGGGCACTCAGTTTATGGACAGGCTTTCTTCACATCTCTCTGCCCCACCATCTGAATACATCCTTTGATTCAGCTCAGCTGCATGTTATTACATTTTTGTTCTAGTTCTTTTATGACAGAAATTATTTAATATTGCATTTATTTAGGACATAAATATCAGAAACACTTTGGAGAAAGTGAGTTTCTATACCCTGGTTATTACTCCCTTTGGAGGATTTTCTCAGGAGTCCTTCCAAAACACTGATGGGCTGGAATGATGTTGAGCTGCCTACAGAATATCATGTGAATGATTCAGTGGTTCTTACTAGTCATGCAAATTTGGCTCTGTGTTATTTATAATGGACTATACATAAACTATGCTTAGATCTGTATGCTGACTTTTTTCAGGATTTAACTGGATGAAACTTTATACCTTGTATTATAAAAGCAGACTTGCTAGAAAATCTAGTAGCCCTTCTCATCTCAAGAAGATATGTATCAGTAAATATGAACAAAAAAGCGTGTTCTTCTGTGTATGAAAGTATTTACTTTCACTAACAAATTTAGCCAACTGTGCCAAAATTAGCACGTCCTTTACAAATGCAGATGATGTAAAATAATATCTGTAATTGTTATTCTTGTAAACTGCCTCTGTCATTAAAAAATGCAATTTTGCATTCCGAGTTTAAGTGTCACAATCTAGATGCAGACAGAGTCACCTTTTGGGGAAAGAGGGAGAAGTGTAAACAGCATTTGACAAAAACCTTTTGTTAACAAATAAATAAAGATTAAATGTTTTACACATTTCTCATAGAGATTTCATTCTTTGGTCAACATTTGCAAATGGAGACAATCCAAACACAATAATACATGGGCAGCCAGAACAGCAGATTCTGTCTCCGTGAGGATATCGCTATTTAGACAGACTTTACAGCATGCTAAGAATAGATTGCATATCTTTATAAATTTCCGTCCCTCTTCAGCATGGCAATGGAAATCATCCATTTTCTTGCCTCCTGAAGCTGCTGCCATAGAGAAATGCTACCTCATCTAATCCTATTTCCTCAAAATTAGATTTTTTTTCCTGCAATACATTTAATTTTAGAGGACAAGCTAACAAATAAAAAAATCCACAGAGGACTCAAATCAACCTTCTAAATTTGATATGATCACTTAATGAGACCAAAGCACAGCCAGTGTTCAAGTACTTGGATTAATATTCATTTCTAGTGTGATTTTTTTTTTCCTCTATTGAGTTCAGATGTTTTATTTCTCTACCTAAAAAGATTTTATTCAAAAAACATGATGATGTTGGGTGATAATAAAATATTTATGAAGCATCTCACAGTCATAATAATTTACTGTATTTTTTCTCTCACATCTAAATATTTATGATACTCAATCAAATATTTTGCTGATTTACAGGTAACCTGCTGAGATGACACCACTTCCCATCTGGTCTCATTTTCTGATAACATAAACCAGCTACTAGTAAAAAAACAACTTAAGTATAATTTTAAAAGATCCTGTCAACTGTTTGCCATAAAACTAAATTTTGGTAATTTCTACAGGATGCACATGAAAAAGGGCAATGCTCAATGTGAGAAAGGCTGGCAGAATGCTATGAAACTACTGCCACTCAGATAGCTGAACAACACATACATCAACACTGTAGAATTCTGTAAAGTTTTTATATAGCTACTGTATTCCTCACCATTAACTTATGTACAGCAGGAAAAGTAGAATAAGTTCATTTGAATTTTCCTTCCATTTTATGACTTTAAATAGGAGTCTAAATTAAAGAATTGTTTTTCTTGTCTGTTTTCTAACTTATAGTAAAAACCTGATCTTCTGACATAGGATAAACACATATCATGGCTTCAGGACCAGCATGGTATCTCATGATTTTTTTTTTCCAAATAAGGATATTTGCTTTACGAATTAAAAAGTGAATAAAAGCACAGCTGATCATATTTATATTCATAAATATATATATATACACAGGCACAAACACATATGTACAGAAATATATATATATACACACATACTAGGATATTTTTATTTGATTTTATATTTAAATTATAGTTTAGATATCTAATTATATGCATAGTGCTTTTGATTTAGTGATGTATGTATTATTGATTTTTATGTATACATAATGTTTATAACTATCCATTTAAGTAAGTTCTTCAACTTTATTTAACAAAAGGGTTGAATAAATGGAGTGCTGCATGATGAAACTAATGGAATCCCTCACAAAATGAGCAACTCAACACTGGTTAACCAGACATCCTAACCTATTATCAAACAAGAGAGAGGGATCTCTATAGCATGATTAAGTTTTCGTAAGACAGGAAAAAAATCCTGGCAATATAAGTTTCTTTTCATTGATAAAACAGGAATCCATAGCAATTACCGATTTAGCTCTGACTGCTGACTGCTTCACAGGGATCAGTCAGGGATCAGTCTACATCATCATTGACTCTACAGGATGTTAGAGCCCGATCTCTGGAAATGCACTTAAATAAAGGTTTCCTATTATAAACAAAATGGTTCCAGTAATCATTGAATAAGTCAGTACAAAGCTACACTATTCAAACAGCCCAAACAGCAGTGCATGTCAAGGAAAGTTGTTTCTCTGAAACCTTTAAGAGACTTATTGTAGGATTCAGTTATTAATACGTCCAAAGAAATACTTCTGGCTTTCCATATGTTAAAAGAGGTAGAGGACTTGGCAAAGTTGCTATTTGTAAGAGAAACACAACTGTCATTTCTGAGGTTTCCAAAAGCATGGAAAATAGGTCAGGTCACACAGTTAAAAGCCTGGAAAACATAAAAGTGTCAAAAAGTCAAAATGATTAAATGTAGTGTGCCACAATTAAAATTATCGTCCTTGTCTGTTATTTACTGTAACACAAATACAGATGAGTTTTAAATTAGGAAAGACTATATACTCATCCAGAGATTCATATGGTCATATTTGAAGTACTTATCACCAGGATGTTCTCAGTATATGCATGAATCCATGAATGAATCCAATCTCAGTATTAAGTTTTAATAGTTTTGCTAGTATATATTCATCATCTTTGATGATATCTTCATTTTACCAGGTATCTTAAAATAATCAAAATAAAATAAACTAAAGGAATATGATAATATCCAGTCATTGATCTAATATAGGTATGATAACTTAAGAAAGAGGGCTTCTTCTTCCCATTACAAAGACATTTATTGATGGGAAATACTTTAGTCTAAAATAATTTAACTTTCTTAAAAGGGAAGAAGCATATTTTAAAATGTCATAAAACTGTTTTCTTTCAAACAAGTTCTAGAAGTTACATTTGTTTAATTTCAAATAGTGAAATTCTACCTTAAAACTAACATTAATGAGAAAGGTGCTTTTACCCCAACCGTACAACTTATTTCATTGTCCTACTGCTATACTAAAGGAAGGACTAAAAGTCCTTCCTGGACTTTCTGTAATCTGGTCCCACCTTCAGCACCTTTCTGTGTTCCTGGAAATTTTACCTTTTATCAAGTCAAACAGAACATAGTTTTACGAAGCAACCTCAGCAGCAGTTTTCATCTTATTTCTCTTCAAAAGTAATAACCCTGGGTTTTGATCTTGGGACAGAAGTCCCAAGTTATTAACTTTGGGAACTTTAGCAAATTTCTAACATAAAGCTTCCACCAGTAACAATCGCTGTGGCTTCAGCTCAAATTCTATCACTTAAGTGCATTTCTAAACATTCAGCACTATTTCCTAAATATTATTTTCTTAGCAGTAGATTAACCTCAATACAGTAGCAAGTGCCAAAGTAATCATTCTTTTCCCATGATTTCTGAATAAAAGAGAGGAAAATCAATTGCTTGCTTGAAGGAATAAATGAAAAATGAGTAAAGAAACAATATCAAAAAGCCACAAATCTCCCACTCAAGAGATCAATTTGTTTAACAGCAAAGTCGAATGCAGACATATACAGTAATCTCCAAAAAAGTCCTGCTAATTGACAAATATATCTAAGACTATTGTTGCATAGAAACATGAAGTTCATTCTGTAATTAGGTTAATTACAACTATCTAAATAAATCATTAAATTCAAGTTGAATATTTTTTTTTTTTTAGGAAGCCTGGTTACCTCCCTATTTTTCTTGTTTCCATTAGTACAATTCAAACTAAAATTCAAATTAAAATCAAACATAGGTAAAACTGAGTTTGTTGCAAATTTGTGACAGATGCCTTATATGTTAGTGCTCTTATGTAAAGAAGTAGCTTAACTGGCTTGAAAGCACTTTTTGAAACACATTTCTCCTTGAAGAATTAAAAACATTAACTGAGATCTCATTCCCCTCATTTAAGCCACAAGAATCTGAATAACTAAAGTAAATAGCAGGAGAAAATTTCTAAATAAGTTGTCTAGCACACTTGATTATATTAACTTTGTTTTCTGTTTTACATAAAATATCTGTTTCATAACTTTCACAGAACAGAGCTGTAAGAGATGTCATTAAATTAATGCAAAGAAGGAGGAACCATTTCCTAATTCTGCTTGTATAACTCTTGCTTACTTCATTTGGTAAAATCCAGTTAAGTCTCAAAAGAATTGTTAGAAATGAAGGTTCATTACATGAGGACTGGCTCTCCTTAATTAAACCTGAGTCACACCCACATTATAGTTCCTTCATTTTTAAAAAACAATATTCACTTACCCAAATTCTATACAAGACACTTCCATACATCTCTTAATCAGCTTATACAATTTATAGTTACACTCCAATTAAACAGGAAGATATCTTCCTAATTTCTTCGGAAGATTTCTTCCTAAGTCAAAACACTCATTTATTTAAACTATGCTTGATGAAGAATTTAGGCAACATTCGGTCTTATATTGTTCAACATGCTGCAAATTAGTACAGAAACAGTATTAGCTTGTAGCTTTTTCCAATACCTTAGCAAGAGGTACCCTTCCAGGTTTTCACTTCTTAGCTAAAAGACTGAAGAGAAGTCTTCTGTGGTACTAAACAATTTTTAAGAAGAAGTAAAATCATATTTCACAAGTGAAGTTACTGCACATTTACTGAGGGCTGAAGAGTTTCTTGGTCTACTTTTCATTTAACCAAATAATTCAGCAAACCACACCTCCTAAAACTCATACTTGTTTTGTTAGTTTGTTTTGTTTTCTTTTTAGTTATACATATTCCTGCAAGAGAATGCATAAGATAGATAAACCACTCTGCTTGCTTCTAAATTTGTGTATGTAGTGAAAGTTGTTTTAAAATTAGTGGCTGAAATGCACATATGGTAGATCTCTTCTAATACTCAAAGGGATATCTTTGCTGATATCTTCAGGAGCTTCAACTTTCTAAACCAACCCATATTAACAAATATGGATTGAGAGAGAGGCTGAAGGAAGAATTAGTACTATGAGTATGGATAAAGAATACACACACATTGAAGAGGCTCGTGCAGCTTGATTTCTCAAGTAATCAAAAATTCATTTGGTAGTCTACTTTAGGAAATAAAGCTCACATATAAAGCAATTTTTAATTCGGTGTAAGAGCATACAAACTATTGTTTGGCTTTTCTTAAGTTTTCCTCTGGTTTTGTATAATTCCAAACAGCACCATTTCAGACCTTCTTACCTCCACAGAATTCACCCCATTGTTATAAATATTTTTTTAAAAAAATAATGTCTTTATCATATAGAAATTTGTCAATTTATATAAAATGAGACTTGTGAATATTTGGCAGTTTGACTGAAATTTTTTTTGTTCCAGTATGACACAGAAAGGTAAACAGTAATTTCATATTTCTGAATTCACTGGTTTTAATTGCCATCTTATAATAACAAAAAAACAAAACAAAACAAAAAAAAAACAATGCATATTGCATGCCTATCACATTTTGACTTCTGAAACTAATAGACAATATGAACAGTTTTGTGCTTACTGAACTTGTTGGAGAATTGAAAATCTGTGAAGCAACTCAGTTTAACAACATGAAACCATTCAGTTTGGTTCCCCATAAAAAAAAATAATAAAATAAAGCAAAAAAAGCAGCTGATTTACCAAAACATGAAGAGTAAATGAATTCCAGTTTCCAGGTTTTAGTTCACTTAACAACTTCACTGTTTTACCTCCGTGACAGAAACTGCAGTATGGTGTTAATTATTACTTATAAAATACCTTGTCAAAACACCTAAGAATTATTGTTCTGTTAATATTTTTTCCCATGCTTGGGTTCAATGACTCATTTGAATTGGAGGATGATGAAAAGGATCACTGACACTTTGAACGTGTAGCCTTTCTCTGTAAACCCCATCCAATAATATGTGGCTTGTGCTGACAATTTAGCTTTAGAAGGGGATCTATTATAAAATTGTAGTTATGAAGGAATTAACAGTCACATTTAAGAAGATTATTACCCTCATATCAAGTGAGCTAATTTGTTAAGTGGTAACTTCAGAGGCTGCAAATTATTTGGAAACAATGACAAACACTGGAGAGCACAATGAAACTCTATCTGAGGTGTCAGAATTCTTTATTGGTAGGTAAACAGAAGCATCCCAGGGCCATTTATTCTGTGGGATAAGAGAGAGGCAGCTGTTTCCCCATGGACTCACTGGATCCATACCTCTTCTTCTTTGAAATAGTGGTTTTGCTACTGCCTTCATTGGGTGTGTGACTGGGTCTTTTGTCTCTATAGAGCACCGAGCGGATTTTGCTGGCAAGTCTGATTTAGGAAGGGATGCACAGAAGGAAACAGATCAATTCTCTCATGAACTACAGGTCATTCCTTTAGCGTTTAGCTTCCTGGTGCAACACACCAGTTCTTCTTTTACAAGTTCTTCAGCTCAAGACTGCTTTTTCTAAGTCATCTATATATAATTCTGCTTTTTCTCTTTTTGACACATTTCTAGCTTGGGTTTCATCAACAACCCTGTTTATTTTCCATAAACCTACTCATTCCCACCATCTTCACAAGTGCCTGAATGAAAGATCTTCTCTTACACACTTTTATCATTGATTTAGTCTCCAGCTTCACTTACACTGAGTGAAGAGCTTCATTTTGTACTTCACTTAAGAATAAACATTAATATTACTTAAATTCAGAGTCATAGCTAAACAAAGATTCCTTGCACCCTGGGATTCAGCCCTGGAATCAGACATCCAAACTGATTATACAAATTGAATATTTCCTACTGTATATTTGCAACTTAACAGATGAAGGTGTTATAGAGAAGCCAGAGTAGGACTGATCTGATCTTCAGATTCAGATTTAACATTTTGATGTCTACAATGTGTGTTGTGTAAGCTGTAGAAAAATGTGGTTTTAAATTTCTTTTTTAAAATCAACATCCTGTCAATACTTTGTCTTTTAAATCATCCTGTCAATCCTGCTGGTCCATTCAGTGCAATACAGGTGGGCCAAACATACTCAGAAGAATCTGAATAGCTCACCACATCCTACAGGCTGTGATTAGAGTATCGTTATCTTAGACATTTAAGGAGAAATTAAGGCATCCAACTCCCATGTACACATCTTCATTGCAGATATCTAAATTTAGTGTCTGAATCTGGAACTATATCCTACCTTTGGCTTCTCTATCACACTTCATCACCTTGACCTTTTAAAATGCATTCACAGATTAGGAAACTTTCCTTCACATAGTTATTTCTTTAAAATTGATTACTTCATCAAAACATTTATAGATTTCACCAGGACTCCACTCCAACAAGGTTTTTGGATGATCTCAAAGCACATGCTGAAGAGTCTTACCACAATTAAGATTTTGGGGTTCTATAATACCCTTTTTTTTTCCCAGAATTGTGACATAGAAATAGATTTTCATAAAAATTCACATCATTCACTTTAATGGCACTGCACATCTATGTCACCATAGCAGCATGAAGTTCTGCAGGGTGAAAACAATGGAAGATGGAGCTGTGGGAGAGGAGACCAGGTAAGCAAAACTGAAAAATAATTATTGATTGAATATAACTGAAAAATCAGCTAATGCTAATGTCCCTGAAGAATGCAAGATGAGATGATGAACATTTCAGAAAATGAATCTTGATTTTGAAAAGATAAATTATACCATAAACTGCTTTTGTTCCCCCATTCAAGCATAAAACACTTGCAGTATTCTATATTAAAATGGAAAATGTTATTCCCTGCTGTGGAGAGAAGAAAAAGTCACTGAAAACACCTGGCAGATAACTTCAACATGAATTTTTTATTAAGCCCAGTGATATTTTTTTCCTTCAGTAATTAATCTATTTCAGAGTTTCAGGTAATCATTTTGCAAGTTTTCAGTAGCCAGACCTTCAAAGAAATTTTACACTCTGTCAATTTATACACCTATAACAGAGCATAGGGATGACGCATAAATGTTCTGGTCAATCTGTTCACTCCCAGCTTGTCTATCCCTTCCACTGCGCTCTTTTTCCAGACTACTATAACATTAAACTCACTCTTTGTCCTAATAGTTATGCATCTACAATGTATTCTCCAGGTCTCCGTTAGTTTACTAAGTAAACCTTTGGGATCCCACTTTTAGAGTAAAAGATGGAGGCAGTAAGAGCTCCTTGTTGACACAGCATGATTTCAGTAAGGCTGAGAAGCACTGGTCTGCACATTTGCCCACCTCAGCATTGCCTGCAGCAAATCACAGCATCTACTAGGAATATTTGCGTAAACTGCAGGTTTAAGCAGGTTTAGTGTAAGGGAAACTTACTTTCACTGTCCATATTTCAGTTTGTTTATAATAACTATTGCTTATTGGAAAAACACTTACTTCAGTGATAATATAGATTAAACAAAGGCAATTAATGAGAAGAAAAATCAAATTCAGCAACAACCAAACAACCAATTTTATAACAGCCTGAGGACTGAAATGGTACTATCTCAATGGTATGTTGCAAATATACTGTAAAACTTAGAAGAAAGAAAGGAGAGTACATGTAAGCATAAACCTATAAGAAATGATATGAAGGAACTAGAAGAGAATTAAAAAGAAAAAAAATACAGTGGTAACTGAATTACAGGAAGAAATGCAAATTCAGTTTTAAGAATGGTAGGTAGTGCCATGCAGGAGTAACTTACTCCTGCAAGTTACTTTGTTTTTAGAGAGAAAAGAAATTGAGTAAATCTCGCCTGCCTGGACTTCTGTAAAGCATATGTGCAAGCGCCACTCAGTTTAGCTCAAATGTATGCTAATAGAACCTGATTCCAGGAGATAATTCAACAGATTATGGATGGTGAAAAGGAAGTACATTCCCCAAAGCTAAATAACAGAACTAAAACTGAACGATATTTTCAGGAATAACCTTGATACAAGAAGGACTGATATGATCTGATCCTGACATGTCAAAGACTTTATTATGAGAGAAGTCTAGAAGTTTTAGTCTCATTTAGGAAAACAAAGCCCCCAAAAGATGAAAGCATTGTCACTGAATAGCTAGGCAAACATTAGGATTGCAAAATGACTTTTTTAAGTTAGGAGATAGTATTGACATGTGGTTTCTGTGATAACACAGACCTGGACTCCTTCCTAAAGTTTAGATTCTTCTATTAGCAAAAATTTGATATGAAAAACAGTCTGATTTTTCTCATATATATTAGTAGAAGTTTATACTTGCATCTCTCAAATCTTTAGGACTAACTACAGTCATGGTATCTGATGTACTGAAAAGGTTTTCAATGAAAAAAGTATTGAAACTTTAGCCACAATCTACTGTTTCTGATATAAGATACAAGAAAAGGATTCATAATCCCTTAAAGAGAAAAAATGCAACATTAAGGATCCTGAGCAAGAAGCTGAGATTTTTCAGTATGAATCCTGTAAAGGCTTGCATATTTTAAAAAATCTCATTTATAAAAGAAGGCACTACAAGAAGGATTGATCTGATGAAATACTGGCATTTATAATGAAGAATATCTTTCAACTAATCATCTAGACTATTTAAATAGGTTCTTTTTTACAGTGCGATTCATCTGGAGTCCTTTAGGTTTTACTTTAGGATGCGATGAATTGTGTCCTGAAAGTGTCTATGTCTCCCCAGTGACTACTAAACTACCCAAAGTGCCTAGCTCAGAAGTATACATGGGGTTCTGAGCTTCTACAGCTGATGCAGTGGAAGGCAAACCTTTGAAAACTTCCACTGGATCAAAGACAATGTGTATGACCTTAAGAGTGTCACCTCATTCACATATGTCTTTACTGCTCATCTATAATAGGAGGATAATAAAATTTGCACATCTTACAGAGTAATGCAGTGGCTTTTGGATTACATGGCTGTCCAATACCATGGTAATGGAAGCCCTGTAAGTACTTAAGCCTCTTTTGGAGGCTGTTGAATCATGAAACCTAAAATAAGCAGCAAAACTCACAGACCAATTTCTTTTCAGAAGGGGTTATATTTGGCATTTCCGCAGAGCAAAGTACCATTGAAAGATGGTGCTTCCATAAAGCCTTCTATGATAAATCAAAACAACATTGCTGCTTCAAAAAGAAAGGACATCCTTTCCCCCTGAATAAGAGAATTTCTGCAAGATTTTTTTTTAATCTTTGCTACATGTCTCATGATTCAAGTAAACAATTGCTGCAACAACAGCAACAAAACATTCTATGTTCATTGCCCTCTCATACATGATACATCCTTTCAAACTTTCTTCCACTTTCATGATAGCTATTTAGGAAATATTTTAGTGAAAATTTAATTGCAACACATTTCTGATAATATACGGTGACTTTTCTGATACAATATGTGCAGAGGCTGATTTTTAATCTTATTTACACTTATTTATCTTATATATTTGTGTTTTTCAAGGCTGAATTAGCATTGAAACAGAATTCTCTCATAGAAAGTTTACATTTTTATATATATAGATTTAGAGAAGCATAGAGAGCATGTTTATTAAAAATCAAGTATATAAATTATTACTAATTTATATAGCAGCAGTAGCTATAAAGTATTCAAAATTTCTATAAATAATAATAAATAATCCTATAAGGTTGTCTATGGCTAATAGCTAATGATAAAAAATTTGGAGAGTGCAGAGAAATAAAGAAGTACTTTTAAATAGTAAGAATAGCAGCATTGTATTTACAATTCATTTTTTAAAGCCAAAATAAGACATTCTTCTCTCTGTTTCATCTTAAAAACATATTATCTGCAACTCACAGGCCTGAATTTGAGTCATCTTACGTCATTCACAAGAAGTAATGAGATAACTGTGCTAGAGATGACATAGTAACCCCCTCTAGCAAACCAAACCTGTGGGTGGGTGTCATGTTTTTTGTCTGTGAAAAAGCACTTTGCCTGCTTAGGAATGCTCTCTTTTGTTCTTCCATCTCAGTACAATTCAAATACAAGAGTAACTGTATCTGAAAGTATAACTAGGAGGAACACAAAATTGTTAGTAAATGACTTTCCAGATCAGAGACCTGGCTAGACTTTTGAGAGCTAAAAAATACAGCATATTATTTTTAAATCAGCAAATACAAAAGTTTTTAGATACCCCAGCACACACTTCAGAGTATATATTTTATGTGTAATTAATACAAAAAAAAAAAAAAGCTTAACTAAATGTGTAAAAATGTGCCAAATGTGTCACTCAAATCATTCATTAACAGTAAGCTGATTAACACAATGTATTTTATTTCAGAATTAAATTCAAAGCCTGTTATGGCAAAACAATTAAGGCTTATAGGATTGTATAGAGCGCTGCAATGCTTGACCATGCTAATGCAGCCCTCTTTATTTCAGAAACACTGGGGAGGGAAGCATGAAATCATTAGTAATTATATAAATATTAAGGCCACACAACTGGCTCTATTACTGTTTTCAAATGGTAGCATCTGCAAATTCAGCTTGTAATAAACACCAATGCATCTAGAGAAGAGTGTAGTGACACATGAATGGGATGCTTTGTCAGACTTGCATAAAAATGTAGATGAACTGCAGGGAAGAAAACCAAAGAATTCAAAGGGTTTCTTGATTGCCTCCTTTAAAATGCCAAGAACTTAAGCTGGCCTTTCTTATCTTCCTCTACATGCATGTGACACTTTAGGAGGTCTTTCTTATTGTACTATAATTCAGTAATTGTTCCAGCTCTGTACACCATGCTTTCCTTCCAAAGGGCAGCATGAGATATATAATTCTGGTAATGAACAGCTGCATAATTTAAGGGTCGAACTAGCAAGGCACTGTTCCTTATTTGTGTTTCTTTAGCAGTTGCCAAGATATTCCAAGCCTATTTAGGAACACAATCTTTTGACTGCCTTATTTCTCATAGATGATATATATTGAGACTTGGTCATGTTCCAGAAAACAGATTTTATCAGCAGAAGTACTAGAGCAATCCTTTCTCTCATTTTGCTTCAAAGGGCAACAGCACAGAACTGTAATGAGGTAATTTTTATCCAAGGCATGAACATTTTCTTTTCTATCATGCAGACTTGTTTAAACCTGGTACTATCCCCCTTCCAAAACATGATATACTTAATCACAGAGCTATCAAAGGCATTTCCACACATTTCTCTCACCAAGGCTAATCTTCCAAATGTTAAAAAGGTCCAGGCAGCTAGGTCCTTCAAGATGAAAGCTGCATGCTGATTAATCAGCTGCTTTTTTATTCTACTTTGGCAAGCATTGCCTATCTGTAAATAAAGGTTTACCCTGGACTTCCTGTAAACTAAGGAACATAAGGCTGCTTTGGACCAGACTCATGTAGCAACAAAGCCTTCTGCTGTTGTATCCACAGGGGTGGCTTGTTTGTTCCATCGTAAATATACTTTCAGGTGTCCTGGAGAGAATGAGCTAATCTAACACAAACATCATTCCAACATAAGAAAATTATGTGCCTACCTAAAAGTTGCCTGCTTATTAATCATGTTCTTTGGCTTCCAGCAGCACTTTCACTGTTGCTTGCTTCAAAAAACTCGCCTGCAATTTGTGTTATTGCAGAAGTTCAGGTTGGTTTATGATGTGAGTCCACAGAAACACTCTCGTATTGAAGACAAATACATTTATTTATGTCTCAGAGTCCTGGCTCTCTATTCAGATGGTAAATAGCTAGTGTGAAAGAGATGTGACAGACCCAAGAAGACTAGAAATTGTCTGCAAACTGGCAGCCACTGTGGTTCACTGACAGCCTGAATTACTTTCAGGCAGTTTGGCACATCTCCATTTGTCACACTTAAAAGCTTGAGCCAAAGATATCCAACTAATACAGAACATGGTACTTCTCCCTCCTTGAAGCTGGAACAAAAATGCAAATGTTTAGGATTCACAGTGTGCATCATGCCTCATGCACATCACAAGGGAATGTAAAATAGTCATATATAAAGCACATACAACTTAACTCACGTCACACTCTCTTGGCCATCGTTTACCTCAGGTTATCTCCTATGCTGTGCATACCACCACTATAATATTTATTCCAGACAATGATTTTGCATGTAGACTGAATCCCTCCTGCTGTAAATCATGTAAACAGCTGGCACAAATAGTTTGTGGGCATAAAATGTATTAGGGAAGGAGCTTTTGAATTATCCATCTAGACCAAAAATGTGAAACTTTCTCTACTCTCCCTTCCACCAAACTTTTGAAGGCTAGGTGAAAGTTGCTTTTTTTGAAAGTAGCAGAACCTTCATGAATCAGTATGAAGTTTTTGACATCATTATATAAATGCATCCATCACTGCACAGTATGACTGCTTTATCTTTTGATTTGGCCCAATGTTGGTTTATATATGATTTGAATTAAATTAATGTTAGTGCAGTTATGAGGGTCAGTTTTATGGATCTCCTACACTGACAGAATTTTTGCAGAATCACAGAATTTTCCTGGAGTGTTACCACTATCCCTGAGGAAGTTTATATAAGCCCTCTTTTAGCCAGATGAGCTTTCAGAGCTCAAGGATGAAGAGAAAACACTGCACCACATTCATATACTATCAGTTTTAATCAAAAGCCCAGTAAGATGCTCCGTTAGGTTCTCTAAGACCAAACATGACACAGAAAATTGACACAGAGAAGGCTAGACTCCTGGATTTCTAATCACAAGGATTATAATGCATCCTTTCCAATTCACTGGTGAGGTACCCAGTATTCAGTGGAGACATTCCAAGCTTTTTTACAAATAAACTGAAGAAATAATAATGAAGAAATCATCAATAAAGAAGAAGAGTGCAGTTTTTCCTGCTACCTGGCAAAAGCACCCGTTAGCAGGAAATCAGGATCTGGATTGCCTTTTTCCTTCGGCAATCTCCCTTGAAGCATCTGCAAAAAACAGTGTTTTAAAGGAAAATGTCTTCAGATACATATCTGAATTACTGTTTTTTCTCATCAAGGCTTGATATTGAACTCAAACTGACAAGGACTCCAATAAGGTTACTTCAAATGTAGTGGTGTAAATCCTATTGAAAGCACTGACTTTAACTGCCAACTTTATTTCACCGATATTTTTTTCCACTAAAAGCCATGGCACTTTTGAGCATAAAATCCACTAACCACTATAATATATATATATAAATAACAAATATAGTAATTGAAAATCTTATTAACACAACATTCAAGAGGGAATTTTTATGCTAGTATCTGACATTTTCAGAATTTTGCTGAATTTTTCATGCTAAACTTTTCAGGTCTTTTTCTCTGTTTGCTAGTGTATTTGCTTTTCAGGAAAGGAATCAAATAATAAATATTAAATAAAACAGATTTTTTAAAAATATAATTTCATTTTTAAGGGTCATTAATCTATTACAGAGAAAAATGTTCTAAATGTTTTATTTATGTGGTAAGCCTAAATGGTCTTTCATATATTACTAAAATTATTTGACATCTAAAAACAATTTAAAAAAAAAAAGTAAAAAAAAAAGCCAACATATTTACAGCCTTAAAGATGATCAAAGAATAAAAAGTCTTGTTGATATTGAATTAGGCTCTAGATTTGTGAAATCTGAAATAAAAAGGGCATAAAATGTAAAGTATTTCTGTCTCATTTATGAAGGAAGAGGAGAGATTAAATCCAAATCACAGAAAATATGAAGTTCTACAGAGCAATAACTATTAAATAAAGCATTTCTAACTAACACAGACTGGAAAGAGCACATGACTCTAATGCAACTTCAGAATGAAATTGATGGTATTATTTTGTAGAGAAGTCCTTACAATAATGCAAGTTGAAACGTTGTGTCATTTTGGGTTCATTCAAATTAATGCTATGATATAATTCCTAAATTATAGTCCAATTTATCTTAATGTAAAATTTTTGGTTTACATTCAAGGTCAGAGTTATCATTATGACAAGAAAGTCTAACTTCTTTATTGCATTCACAACATAAGCTACAAGAGAATTAAGCAGTAGTTTGCTTTCTGCCTCATTCATGCAGTTGTAATTTGTTATCCAAAATCTTCAATTGCTTTGCCTTCTTCATATGAGAGAAATATGTATGAACAAAATCAGTTGTAATTTCACTCTAATCCAGGTTATTTTAGATCCGAGAATCTTTTTATTTTGTCCTCTCTTAGTAATGCGGTCAAATAGCCTCAAAGGCTAATGGACTCAGAGGAGCATCCCAGTTAATTCAGTGGCTCACAGTCAGCAAACAAACGCAGAGCCTGAATGAGATTACTTGTGCTGTTAAAATGTCCAGGATCTCCCAGGCATGCCTATGGAGTCCGAATAGGGCAGGGATCATTCCCCCAGTGGGCGGATGGCTTGCTGCCATGCCCTTCTGGGCACTGACAGCGCGTACTCACATAGGTATGAGCTATCGCCCTCCAATTGGTCTCCTTGCCTTGGCTCAACCCCAGGTTGAGGCCCCAGGCATATTTCTTGTAATAGGCAGGGTCTCCATAGCCAGAACGATCAAATACAACAAAGAATTTGTTGTTATTTGTGATGATGAAATGTTAATGGAAAAAAAAAAGTGGAGTATAATTTTCATGCGTACTTATGTGTGTGATATGTGTGATGTGTTCCCCATAAAGGAAAAAGAAGTTCAAATAAATAATAAATAAATAAATAAATAAAAACATAATTCTATACGGTTTGGACTAAGGGTAAGGTCCAACTCTTTTGAAAAGATTTTAGTCCGCTTTTTGACACCTGTATGTAGTCTGTAAATGTATGTCCTATATCAATTATTATCTGCTGCATTGCTGGAATTATTATCCTAGCCTGTGTCATATTTTATCCCATCTTTGGAATTACTGCTTACATTTCATAGTTCCGTCAAGTTTTTTTGATATTTGATAATTGATTCTTTTTTTTTCAAGAAGGAAAAAAAATCTTTCACTATTTAAAAAGTTCACTTTGAAGAGAAAATACTGTAGTGAACTATCCTGTCACAGACAACTGCTAGAACTGAAAAGTGAAAATGGAAGATGATTCATTACACTTGAATGCTTACAGTTGATTGCTTGAAAGGTCACCCAGAAGGACAATGTCCTCCAAACTGAACAGGAAAGACACGTGAAGAACAAAAGATGGTTACACCTATAACTTATTTTAAGAGAACAGATTTGTCACTTTTAAACACTCCGATAGTGAAAACACACATATAAATCACCTAGTGACTTCCTTTCTATGCACATATAAAGAAAGTGTACAATCTCTTTTGACTTAAGACAACAGAAGTGTTCTAGTTACATCCACCCAATCTTACTGTAAAGCATCATATCTGCAATTTCCCCAATACAGCCTTGTCCCCAATACAGCCTTGACAAAATATCTTTAAATCTTTCTTTACTCATCTTTTATACCTTTCATTCTGTTGTCACCACTCTCCCACCATATTGAAAAAAAAAAAAAAAAAAAAAAAAAGTATTGTCCATAAGTCTGTGGGGCCAGATGGGATCCACCCAAGGATTCTAAAAGAAGTGGCAGAGTGCTTGGTAATCTATCAGCAGCCTTGGTCAAAATGGGAGGTCCCAAATGACTGAAGACTTGCCAATGGGATGCTCATCTACAGGAAGGGTCTGATGAAAGATCCAGGGAACTACAGGTCTGACAGCCTGACCTCAGTATCAGGGAAAGTTATGGAGCAGATCATCTTGTGGGGAATCACAAAGCACATATGTGACAACCAGGGGGAATCAGATCCAGCCAACATGGCTTCATGAAAAGCAGGTCCTGCCTCACCAACCTGATTTCCTTCCAAGCCCAAGTGACTCGCCTAGAGGATGAGGGAAAGGCTGTGGACATGGTCTACTTAAGACTTTAGTAAGGCCTTTGACACAGTCTCCCACCGCCTTCTCCTAGAGAAGCTGGTAGCTCATGGCTTAGACAGGTGTGCTCTTCACTGGGTAAAGAACTGGATGGATGGATGGACCCAGAGAGTGGTGGTTAATGGTGCTGGGTCCAGCTAGTGACAAGCCATGGGCAGTGTTCTCCAGGAGTCAGGGTGGTTCTCTTTAATATATTTATCAACGACCTGGATGAGGGTATTGAGTAAACCTGCAGCAAACTGGCAGATGACTCCAAGCTGGGAGGAAAAGTTGATCTGCTTGAGGGTAGGAAGGCTCAGCAGAGGGATCTTGACAGGATGGATTGATGGGTTGATGCTAGTTAGTATGAGTATTGAGCCTCTTAGTATGAGACTCAGTAAAGCCAAGTGCTAGGTCCTGCACTTCAGTCACAACAACCTCACGCAGTGCTACAGGTTTGGGGCAGAGTGGCTGGAGAGCTGTGTGGCAGGAAAGGACCTGGGAGTGGTGGTTGACAGCTGACTGAATATTAGCCTGCTCTGTGCCCAGGTGGCCAAGAAGGTCAACAGTATCCTGGCTTGTGTAAGGGACAATGTAGCCAGTAGGACCAGGGAAGTGATTGTTCCCCTATTCTTGGTGCTTGTGAGGCCACATCTCCAATACTGTGTTCAGTTTTGTTTCCCTCACTACAAGATGGACATGGAGGTGCTGGAGCATGTCCAAAGGAAGGCAACAAAGCTGGTGACGGGGCTGGAGCACATACCTTACAAGGAGCGCCTGGGCAGCTAAGGTTATTTGTCTCTGGAGGAGACTCAGGGGACTCAGGGGAGACCTTATCACTCTCTACAACTGCCTGAAAGGAGGTTTTAGTGAGGTGTTATTCTCTAGAATAACGTAATGCAGTGAGGAGTTATTCTCCAGAATAATTACAGATAGAATAAAATGTAATAGCCTCAAGTTGTGCCAGGTGAAGTTTAGGTTAGATATTAGGAAGAATTTCTACCTGGAAAGAGTGGTAAAGCATTGGAACAGGCTGCCCAGGGAAGTGGTAGAGCCACCATCTCTGGCAGTGTTCAAGGAAACTGTATATGAGGAGGTTAGGGACATGGTTTAGCAGACAAGATTTTGAAGGCCTTACGATTGGAGTCGATCTTGAAGGTCTCTTCCAACCATAATTATTCTATGATTCTATAATGGGCTGAGAAGGAGTAATACTGAATGAATTTAACTGAAGTTAACCAGAGAAAGTAGATCAAGGCCCTGTTCCTCCATCCTAGAGAAAATGTTTTTGAAATATGAAGTTTTTTAAGCTAATGTAAAGTCTATAAATAATAGAAAGAATTTCCTCAATTAGTCGCTCCTACATGAGAATGTGCTGTAGGGTATGCTCTGAATTCATAACTGAAAGAAATTCTGCAAAGGTTTATATGAACAAATTATACAGCATCTCAAAACCAAAAATATTCAGCACACATTTTTTCCATTAAATACTATATGTATGCTTCTTTTGTCCCAAATATGTCATGTTAACAGTTATGTGTTGATTTTATGCACTGCAACACTAAACTTCTCCTCAGTTGAAGTCATCATAATTGTGCAGTGGTATGGTATTGGCAATGATTTGCAGAATGATTTGTGTATTAAAATAAGGGCACTCAGTTTAGATGAGTTCTTTTTAAGATTTCTATACTTAGCTGTTATGTTCCTCAAATCCTCCTGAAGCTTAGTAAGCAAAGGAATTCCTGTGTTACCTGGAGTTATACACTCTAGGTAACACTGACTGAAGAAAGGAAATTTTTAATGTAAATGTTTACATTTTGCAGAAGCTGAAAAATATATTTAAATTTAATGCAATGAAGAAAATGAAGAAAATTACTGGCAGTATGTGTTCTTTCAGGAAAAGCACCCCTAATGGCTAAATGTCAGCAACTGGCAGCTTGCAGTCAAGAACCTCATCTTTAACGGCAGTCCTGAAACTTAGCAAGGATAAAACTAGAAATGAAGAAATAAAAAAAAAGATGTATTCCCTCTTTACCAAAGACCAACTAAAAATATAAGGGCATGTATATATAAAATTCCTTGATCACAAGCCTATTTACAGTATGCATCCAGGTGGATCCATATGAATGCACAGACTTTATGTGTCCACACAAGAAAAGCACATGTGCTTCCATATAATATTAGTGAAATTGATGCAAATGGAACAAAGACACCAAGTAAAATTATTGACATGTCTTTTGTTAAACTCCATTGAACTTTTAAGCTTGCGAGTCCTTTAATCCTTCCAGTTTGACATCACAGCTCACATTTTTTCCCATAATATTATTATTTAGCATGTTCTGTAGCAGTTCTGTACATTTGTATCAGTCTGTGAATATACAGCAACCTATTACAAGGTCACAGTGCTTAAGTAAATTCTTCCAATTGAACTATTCATTAAACGGTAATCATGACCAAGCGCACAGCCCGGATCGATGTAGAGGTACATATTGCTGTAAAACTGCTCTGCTAACCAGGGAAAATAACCCACCATTTTAGAGACTTGAAGCACCAACCAATTAAACACTGGATAAGGTCAAATATTATTGATTGTATATTTAAGCGGAATTCATTTTGCTGCCTTTCCTTCTTTTGATTTTGCTTGTGATCCAAGTATGATTTCCTTAAAATACTCTTATTTTTTTTCAGTAGCTGCACTTACACAGCAATATGAGTGGTCTCACACAACATAATGATGCATCGACATGAAGATCGATACTGCTACAAAACTTCAGAGCCAAAAAAAAAAAAGAAAATGTTTTTCAAAACCTGCTAACAGTCAAACTTCTACAGCTTTCAAACAGCGGGATCTGAAAATCCTATGAACTTTACTTTAAAAAAGCAGTTAGCTATACTTTGGTAATTGGGGAATATGAGCATTTTGCAGTTCATCATTTTTTCCGATCCTTTTATTCTTGGCCAATATCACATTAAGGGTCAATTTTTATGAATCATTTCTCCTCTCAGGGAAAATCTTGTATGCAAAGTAGTCAAAATCTTCACTTTTCCTTTACAGAGGCTTAGAAATATCAGCAACATATGTTTCCTACCTTAGACTCCCCTAAAAAAAAAAAAAAAAAAAAAAAAAACAACAAAAACATATTATTTTTCAAGTTGACAACTTGGAGCAACTACAGGCTTCTTTTTTGATAAGACTCTCTCTCATCACAAAGTCCCTTTGATGGAGTCTCACAGTGGCCAGATATGCCCTACATCAGCTTACTGAATGGGAGTCTCCAACACAGAGAATATGGTAGGAAACTTTTATTTCTTTGCCCTTCTGCATCTCTGTGTGGGAGACCTAGCTTTGAAGCTCCCAACTGGTTGGTACTAAATATATACTACAGTAAACCTTCTCAGCTCTCAAATTCAAATTGAACAAGAGAGCTCTGTTATTTTAATGTCATCTAATGCATTTTCTACTTCAAATGGCCAGCTAATGTGATAATCATTTGAAGTATATTATAGATATCCATGAACACTGAAAATCACCAAGGACATTAACAATATTATGCATTTTATAATTTTATAATACAGTATTTTACTTTTTCAGGATAGATACATCTTTCTGTTTTTCACATTTTCTTTCTCCAAATACATTTAACTTTTTTTTTTTTAAGTTTTTCTCTGCCTTCCCAATACCAATCTCATTTTCCCTAGAAACATTAATAAACTTCTGCTTTCTACTACATTTCTAGACTGTTATTAAATTAGCCTCAGTCTCATATGCATTCTCATCTATCCACAGGTAGAATGATATGCTGGTGTATTTTTATCTATCTGTCTCCAGAAAGCTGTAAACAGAGAACTGGAAATATCACATATTTGGAGAAATGCCACCTGGCACAAATCAGTCACTAGGCGGCTGAATGTTGTTAACAGAAACAAATGGCTACATAGAAAATCCACTTTTTAGACTTTTTAGAATACGGCAGTTTATCTGACTTTCACATTTAAGAATGAAACAAAATATTTGTCTTAGTTAATGGCTTCGATGGTATTTAATGCTTTCTCTCTTGTTTTGTCTGTCTCACTAGTATAATCTGCTAGACTTTGGTTTATGTTGTTTTACTTCTGTTTTATTTCTCGGAAGCAGTGGGATAAAAAAAGTTAAGTTAGATCCTCTTTTTATTAAACAGGGTATTGTTACTTTTGTTCCTTTTTTTTTTTTTTTTTACTTTAAACTCTAATCCTGTTCCTATGGCACATGCATCCTACCTGCCTACACAGTTGTGCTAGACTTTTCTACTTTCCCATAGGCTACCAAAAACAGCAGGGAGAAACTGATTGCCTGAATTAGCATGAACAAAGCATAAATTATACAAGAGATGTGTTGGACTACTTGAAAATTTTCCATCATTTTTTTTTTCCCCTGGAACATAGATTTTTCTTCATGCAACTGTCTGTCATTTCTAAAAGGGGAGAAAAGGTTACTGCAGATATAAATCCTGTTAGGAAGATCAAGCTACGGATAAAAAACAAGGAGCATGAGGAATCTGTATTGCAGACCATGCCGAGGTAGCACTGACATAAGGCTCATATTTCTCATATTTTTGCTTATTTTTCCATGCAAAAATACTTGATCCTGAATACTTGATCCTGAGCTGAAAGATGTTTGATGTGGAATTTCAGCCCCTCTTTTTACATGCTTCTGAGATTTTAACTGTGTGTAGAAGTATGAAAACTTACCATTCTCTCTCATTTTCCTTAAAATGAAGGAATATAAAGGAACAAATGGAAAACAGCATCCCCAAACTACATTCAGCCTGAACTTCTACCTTGCACCAGAGGCTTGCAGTAGTTTTACAGCAGGTGGGAATGGGCAACAGCACACCTGAAGTTTTCTGTTTGAGGCCTGCTCTCTCAATCAGTGATGCAGAGGCAGCCCATTTCGGTAACCTTAAACAATAAAGTATGACTTGCACAAAAACTGGCTATCAAAGAAAAATCACATAACTATATACTGATGTGATGCGAAGCAATAAATTGCACAGCTGCAAGATTAGACTGCGTTTACTGCACATCATCTCACCTGCCTTTGGCCCACAAATTCTATTCTGCCGGGACTGCACTGAAGGTGCCAAATCTCTGAGCAGCTGTCAAACACCTGCCACTATTTTTTTCTTTTAAAGAAAGGCCAACAACAAAAATCATGCGCTTTTTCTCCACTGCATTGCTTTCATTCCTGTATAGAAGCCAGATTGTATTCTAGCACTTAAGAGTTTGAAGCTGTCTCTGAAACAACTTGTACACAAAACTGGCAAAGGTGTTTTGAGCTTGGTGAAACTCTTTACTCGATATAAAATAAACTGCAACACAGCAGTCCCATCAGACACTTATATTCTATCCCAAATCAAAACTGGCTTATCAAAGGAATCAGATGTATGATTTGTAAACATAAATCTGAGAGAACCCTGGATAGAATTTTAGGATAGTAAGCAGAGGAAAGTAAATGGAAGATGTACAAACTGAACACTAGGATTCATTTAACAAAACCGCAATTTTCAAAAATTGACTGCAGCATAGAATTTAGTCCACTGATTCAACACATGAGAAAGAAAAATACACATCTCTGCAGAAATGTTTCTTCATGGCTTAGCTCATCAGACACATTGTTTTATCCATTGCTGTAAACACAGAAAAACTGTCTATGTTCTATGTACAATCATGAAACTCCATTCGATTTCAGCAATTTCACGGTTCGCATACCAGCTGATAGAAAATTTTTCCCAAGAGGGGTACACATATGAAGCACTGCCAAACTTAAATGTTTGAAGTTCTGAGTCCAATACCAATTTTGTTTTAAAAAAAGAAAAGAAGATATAGGTATAAATATATTTATAAATATATTAAAAATATGTTATATATATTATATATAAAATAATTAATAATTATGCATATTAAATCTGTTGGATATGCCTTTTGTTTTCACTTAATTTTTTGGATATGATCTGGATACTTTTCCATGTTTCTTCTTCAAATTATAGTATCAGGCATTTATATAATCTGATATTCTCCAACATATTCCCTTCAGTCTGGACTTTTAATAAAAAAATGTTCCCAGATCACAAGGACTTCTATCCCTACAGAGTGGCCAGGCTTCTGTCCCATAACAAGTGTCCATGAAATAATATGTTTATGAGAAAATTGTAATCAAACTAAAGGTAAAACAAAAAAAATCACTGCAGTATTCCACTGATTTACATTCTGTAATCTGCATTTAGATCATCCAACTGTTCTTAAAATGTCTAGAAGTATGTTCAGAAACAAACAACAAAACAAGCAAAACAAACAAACAATAACAAACAGAGAGATGCTGAACAGAATGATAGTGGAGATTGCTTGCAATTCTTTAACATGATACTATGGAATTCTGTATCCTCTTGACTTTACTATTGCTGATTCGTGTTTTGTGCTATAGAATGTTATGCAACTTACTGATAATTCTACACTTCTAATACGTCTATTAAGATTATATAGCATATTCTTGGTAATGGCTCTATCACACTCACAACATCTTTTTTTTTCCCCCTCTGTTTGGGGGATATATGGGTGATATATTAACTCTTGTGCATTTTCTATATAATTTGAAGAATCATAACAGAATATCTCAGATGAACTGATGTGCAGCATCTTTAGTTTGTACCTACTAGGTGAACATTTTTTTCATCATTTGCAGAAAAAAATAAATGAAAGTAGGAAGTAGGCCTCATACTTTAGTATAGTTGTGCCAAATATTATTTAAAATATAACATAGTGAGACTATCGTTAGGAAGATCTTAAACTATTAGCATGGGAAACTAACGTTTAAAAAAATGAATACATATGTATAACTGTGTTAGTGGGTTTCATGAGCTTTCTTTTAAATGCAATGTTAATAGTGATTAAAGGATCAGATCTACAGACAGAGAAAAATTTGTGAATATTTTAATACGTAACAACTCTACTGCCATATACTTGAGAATGTCTATAGTATGTAGGGTTTGGTTTGTTTGTTTTAACCAGAAAAACTTTAATAAAATAGTTAAATGGAAAAGTCTGATAGATTTTATTTACTGTCATAACAAGAGATGATGGTGGACAGAAATCTACTGGTTCTATATTGACTGAAAGAATATTATATATAATCAGCAATATACTCAGGGTTATGCATAATTAAAAGTCTAGCTGAAGCCAAAATTCAATCTTCTGTATACTATCCAATTAAATTGTTTACAAAAATTAAAGGTTAATTAAAAAAATTAAAGGTTAATTTTGAACACTAAGAAATGACAGTGAAATATCTTAACTTAAAACATTTCTTTAGCACTTCATGTTGAGGGTTGCTAAATAGCTTTACTCCAAGGCATTGATGATTAAAGAAAATAATGGCATTTGAAGTAATTTAAAATGTAAAAATGGCCACACAATTTTTTATTCAAAATCTTTCACTTTGTTATTCTTATTTGCACTAAAATGATGCATATATGAGAATACCTTATAGAACCAAACCCACAAAACTAATTATAAGCAAATATACACAGACAAACTGTCTTGAATTATAAACCTGAAATAAGTGAGTGTAGTTCATAAGAATTATTTTCAACTTTTATGGTAAAAATAAAGTCTTAAATAAATGCAGTCTGTTGGCTACTGCATGTACATATCAACAACAATATATTCAGAGTGCAGCCTTCACTTTTACAGCAAATGAAGAGGTGCTCAAAGAAACTTCTAAGTATTAGGACTAAGACTGGGTATAAAATTTGATTTGGGGTTCAGAATACCTTATTAGTAAATGGAATTACTGAAGTAAAGTAAACAAAAAAACACAGAATGATCATGGAATCAAAACTCTCAAGAGAAAAGAGCTAAGATGATACTGAACAATACTGAAGGTAATAACATCAAATGCCTTAATATGTATATGTATTGTAAGAAGATGTTGCAGTATTAAGTGCTTTATTTATCCTAAGAAAAAGTGCTATTCATAACCAAAAATTCAAGAAGGGATCCACCGATTCATTTTGATCTCTTATGGGTATGAGCACAGCATCTTGACAATTTTCAGTGGATGTTCTTGCACACAAAAGAAGGAGTTGTTACATTAATCCTGCTCTAAAGAGAAAAATATCCTTGATCCATCCATTAAAATAGAGGAGGACAGGAGAACAGACCTCCGGGGGTCATCTAGGCCATTTGTTTCTTTCCACCTGCTCTTAAAGCCCACCAAAGATGAAGAATTTGTAACCTACTCAAACTTTCAGTATGCTTCCCTACCAGTACTGTTGGACAGTCTTTTTTTTGCTACAGCATTGCTTTGCATTACTCACTATCTATTGGGAAAATGGCCTTTGCAGTAACATGTTAAATATTTTATAATGCTCATTATCCCCTGTCATATCTTCTTCATGACAACTCCCCTTCCTTCAATCTTTAGAAACAGATTATGTATTTAAAATCTCTTCTTCATCTCTCCTATACTCTCTCCAAACGGTCTGTGTACTTCACATTAGGGTTCTGTTCAGAATCAAGAAAAGAAAGAGCTTATTTCTTTCCATGGACTATTTAGGGAACCTAGGGTGATTAGCCTCCTAAGGATAAAGCTAATCTTTCTGAAGCACTCAAGTAAATAAGTTGTATTTTGTAGTTTCTTGCTAGATGTCTGCAATCTAAGGACCATTGCTCCTAAAATAGCTCCCTGACTGTTACTGTATGGTAAATGATGTGAATGACTTGTTGCTATATTCACAATACAGATGGTCTCAAAATCCACAGCTATGAGGCTATATTATGTGAGTAGATTCTGAAGTGTGCTACTCAGCTATTTTATTAAACTTACCATGTGGAATACTGGAGCGTTTCAATTCAACAGATGGGAATCTTTAAGTCATGTTATGAATCAGAAGGCACTCACTGGGTACAAACTATTTGGAAAGTATAATAGAAAAACGTCACTGTGAAATAATCAGGCCTTGTATCTCAAAATTCTCTTCATTCCATGCTGTGTTGTATGGCTTATCATTATTTCATTGTGAATGCTCTTTAAAATAAATATATTTAGGTATTTTTTGTGTGTATGACTTCATCATGAGCTGTAAACTAGGCTTGATCCTGGCTCTACAGAATGTTATTTTTATATCATCAGGTTGTAAAAGTCAAATCTCCTGAATACTTGGTTGATGGGATTTCTCATGTTATGTATTGCCCCCCAAAAAAAATCAAAAGAAAACTGAGATGCAAAATAGATGAAAATACGTTGTTACTCACAGGTCATTATTTCCTTAATGTTGTTGCTTGTAGGTGAGACAGTTTTAGAGGACTGCTGATATATTACACCTCCTCCAAACATTTTATGAATACCACCTAGGAATTACTATGTACACACACCTCTGTCCTTCTCCAGGACAGTTTGAAAGGCATTACAGTAATAAATCAAAATACTTGGACAATCCATAAAAATATATGACTGTTGCAATTTTTCCCCCCTGTATAGAAAAGTCATCATTCATAATAGTGAAAATACACAGTATGTCTCTAAAAATATATAATAGTAGCACCCTTAGGAGTTATTTTTTGTTTGTTTGTTTTGTTTTCTGAACAACAATAAAAATATTGCTGGCTGTAAAATTTCTGAGTAAGTTATGTTCTCTCCGTAGAGAACCAACAAAGATGAATTGCATTAAAAGAGAAACATTCATAAGACCAAGTATGGAAACATATGAACTCAGAAACACAACATATACAATAATGAGAAGTTAGTAGTATATTACCTTTTGCCAGCTGAATATTGCGTAGGTTACCTGTGGTGACCATCTATCACTTGTTGTATAAATGTTAATAAATACTAGGAACACAATGAATTCAATATGGATCTTTCAGCTGACAACAACAGGTATTGAATTTGGCTCTAGAACAGAAAGGTTTATATAAAAGCATTTTAAAGAGAGCTTTCCTTTTACTAGCTTAGAATACAAAGCACCGAGAACATCAGAGGTAAAGATGCTCTGTTGTATATGTCATGGATGAATAGAGCTGTAAAGTAATATCGATAAAATAAGAAATGAAAGAGAAGAAAACAGTTAGGCATGTTATTTCCTTGTAGCTGGCATTAATGGCAGGTTATAAATTCAGCAGCATACTTTTCTGTTTCAGTGCCTCAACCAAGGTCATCCTATGCAAAATGCAACTCTCACTCCAGATGCTGGAACCAGGAGAGTGTTTATTAATCTCAAGATGTGGTGCTCATAAGAGGTTATCACCTTCATGGCTGCTACGCAATAGACCTCTGAGATCTTTTTAAGTTTTTGTTGAGCGAATGGTGATCACTAAAACAGACTAGATGTCATTGTATTTGACAAAACATGTTTACTGACATTATTTTGTAAAGTTCTGGTTTCTACAAAGAGAACTCATGAGTCTGTACCTTGAAGGAATGAGGATAAATCAAATCATATTTTTAAAAACAGCAATATTAGGTGATTTGAAAATACAGTGACATCATCCTTCACTCATGTATTTGAATCCGCGTGATTTGTAGTTAATGTAGGGAGAATTCAAGGTGAAGGGAATTAATACGAATGGTGGAATACGCTACCATCTTCGCTCACTGATTACTACCACACAAACACATATGTTTTATTCCTATTCACAGAAAGTGTGATGCTGACAGCATTTCATCCAATTATCTCAGGTCTATCAAAGTTTTTTCTTTTTTCCTTACAGCTGGAGAACTCTGACATGCACACACCCAAAAGTAAGCCAATTCTTTGACAGAATCCCATAGATCAGAGAGTCATTGAGATCAAGCTGAAGAAAACCCTATTAAATGAGACTTCGAGTCTGCTTTCTCCAATACTCTAGTTAAGATCTTCTCTACTCTTATATTGGGTAACTGATGAGATAATCTACATAATAACTTGGCACTACTGTGTGTTTCCACTAAATCGATACAACCTGCAGTCTACACAAAAGCACCACCAGCATGTATTTAAGCAGATAGAAACTGCAGTTTCATTACGAATTTCTCCACTGATGTGCAGAGTCCTCCATTCATTCCAAACTTCCCTGCTAGCAGTAAAAATATATAATTCAAAGCGATCTTTCTTCTGCATAAATTGAAATGCACTGCACTGGAATGCAATTACTTCCATTTAATAGATGGACCAGAGTTGTGTAAATGACTTTTCTGTAATAGAACCAGAGATTTCCATTTTAGTTATTAAAAATGTTACTTCATAATCACTGATTTGAGAAGATATCCACTTAGAACTTAAAAAATTCTACTCATATATCCCTTGGGGTCATATTCTTAAAATGTGCCTTGATGTTCAAATATGATTTTAAAGCATTGAAATTGCTATCTATTGTTCTGTGCCCTTCTTCTGAATGTATATTTATTGAGGGAAAAATAAGACTAGATGTTTTAATATCTTTGACATTACATCTTCAAAGCCAGCTCTTAAAGAAAGAGTTTCAGTCCTTCTATAGCTAGACCTTTTTTCATGGCTTCTGGAGTCCACTCTGCTGTACATGTCTATATCTACTACAGGAAGTTGTCTGTAGCAACTGGAGTGGCTTAGTCAATCAGGTAACCTTCTCAAAAGAAATAAGAAAACGTGCAAAAAATATTACAAGATTTCCTATTAAAGCTTTGTGAAGACAACTACCGTGTGTTTTTTCTACCCATTGCTATCACTGTGTTTTTCTGTTTTAATTTTATTTAACTACAAGTCGTGGAAATGACACTTTCATAAATCTAACAGAATAAATGATCTTCATTATTGTCAAGTGACCGAGTAAAGCCTTTGCAGCAAAACAGATAGAATCTTAGTACCTCTTTCTTTGTCGGAACATTAATATAGATGATAAAATAAAAACACTTAAGATTTTTACAGAACTAATGTTGATTTCAATCAAACAATTGACTGAAAAAGGATTTTATCTAGCAGTAGGATTTTTTTCTCAGCAATCATAGCTGTAAGTAATATACTTGAGATATACGGAAAAATAATTAAGAATAACTGCTTTCTGCTCAGTACATTAAATTGCTTAATTTTCTGACAGTCAGAACTGAATTACTAGAGTACACTGAGATGTGAGCCGTATGGGAAGAAAAGCACAATTGCCAAATAAAGGATTAAAATGAAAGAAAAACATCTCTATTGAGGTAAAAAAAGTGTATGAAGGAAGAACAAACGGCAATACATAGATATAGCCTTCAAACATGCATCTTGCAGATTGATTTCTGTGCTTTCTTTGTGTAGTAGATGTAAAGATTATGCTGAAATCTAGGAAAATATAAATGGACATGTGCTAAACTGAATTGAGAACTTGAGTCAAATGCCTGCCCTGTTCTAACAAATTCAGAACGAAGAAATAGCTCTGCAAGGCATTTCTTTGTAAGTACATCCAAATAATTTTGCAGCATGCATTTTAAAAGAGTGTAGGCACAGAGGCATCTCCCTCACTAATTCAGTTTGTCTTTTAACATGACTGAATTTGTGCAGCTTTAGCCTTATGTGATAAAGCAGAATGCCACATATCTCCTTATGTCCCTTATCTCTGTGCTATGTTTCACAGTACAATTCCTTTCTTTTTCATTTTTATTTTTTTTTTTAAATACTTGCTGTCCCTATTTCTGGCTCATGCTTGGTAAGCCCGTGGCAGTTCCTACATCAGAAGGCAGAATTGCTGAAAACCTTTCTCACGCCTATTCCTCCACAAGCAACATATCTCAAATGCCACCTGCAGTCTGCCTGATTGACAGATGCACCACCTCTGGAGCAAAACTCTCCACTGCTATTCCTCAGTTGTCTTTGTTTATTTGGAGCAGTTGGCTTTCTCCCTTCAGATACTTGTCAACATTTCCGGAAGATGTTTTTACTGGCGCCCTGTCAGCTGACATATCTAAAGCAGGAGGACTGACTAACTGTGAAAGATGTGACTCCCAACCCCAGCAAGACTCAAAGCACTGGAAACTGAAACAAAGCCCTTAAGAGCATATGTTACCCTACTTACAATGAAGTTTTTGTGACATCCTTTTAATTGCAACCATATGAGACTTGCTTGTAAGCCAGAGGCACAGAATAGGAGCGAAAAGTCTTATGTGAAGTACCAAGCACTGAGTATTCAAAGGTACTTTCTAAATAGATCAGTAGTTTTGCTTAAGACACACAAGTAAATTCCCAAAAGCTTTCTTCACAGAATATATATATATGTATATATTTTGTGTCTGTGTGTGTGTCTGTGCAGTGATATTGAGTGGTCATACATGCAGGACTTTCCTAGCAGAAGCTTATAAAATACTGGATAGCAATCAGATTTTTTAGAGATACTGTTAGTGGACTGCTTGTTTCAGGGAAAACTTGGATTGGTGGGAGCACAGTTTAGCATACGACATTTGGGCAGAAGGAGGCAGTGTGTTAACTTGCTATAAATAATTGTAACACATAACAGATTCCAAAATGCTTTGACTGTAATGCTAGTCTGAGTGGCACATGTGTAACTCTGAAATAGCTCTCCTCTGAATACCAGTGAAGTTAGTTCACGCTTAGTCCGGAATCAATGAGATTAGAATTTATTTATATCTAAGCTCTCAAACCTTTCCTTTGTCTTCATTAAAAGATCCAACACAAACGTCAACTAAAACATATTACAAAAGAACTCCAGGTCTTTTTCACCATCCCCATTACTCTCTCCACCTGCTTTTATATCCAATCTACTACTTTTACTCTCATCTATCCAACAGCTCCTGCAGTCTACAAGAACACAGTTTTTGTTCAGGGTAAAACACACATTAAGGGAGGTAGATAACAGTTACCTGACTGATTTACTTTTTAATTATGCATGAAGCTCCAGATTAGTTTGCATTAGCACATCCTACTTACAGTGTGGGGGATAGAAATGAGAGAGTTTTACGTGCCAGTGTTATGAGAAGTCGGAGATGAGATGACAAGTTAAGATACATGATTTCAGCAAAGTATGATTAATTTCAAAGACAGGATTGCAGCTTAGTACAGTCTTAATTTTTAAAAAGCATAAGCAATATCAAAATCTTAAATGGGAAACAGCAGGGGAAAAGTATCTAAAATACAAAGAACAAGTTAAAATTATACTGCAATGTGATTGATCTCACTATGACTATCTGAGTTGACTCCTGGGTAAGATTTTGTCCTTGAGTCAGAAAAGTACTTAAGCTTGTGTTAAATCTATCTCTGCTTAGAGATGCACTTCAGCACATGGTCATCTTCAAGTATGTGCTTTAAGGGCCATTGACTTCTGTGAAACTTAAACAAGAGCTTAAAAATGTTATCCTGTAATTAAAGCACTATAGTGAATAAACATTCTTTCCTGAATGGAAGCCTTTCCCATGTGTCTGCAAGTGGCAAAATTGAGAGAACACTAGAATTAAAAGAATAGTGTTGAAATAGAATTGTTAGCTTGAGGTCTAAAAAGCAGAAAATAGCAGAAAACAGCAGCTGTATAATCAGAATTTATGGACCATGCAGGAGAGGAAAAAAAAAGCCTTAAATATATCAAAGAAATTGAGATAGGTACCATACTATTGGACTAGCCATTCCTTATCCTTGTGTACAAATTTGCACAATCACACAGACTCCTTAGTAAATATTTTCAAGCTTCAGAGCATTGTGGGATTTTCTTATCATATTTTGTTGAAGATCCTGACTACACTGTGATTTCTTCAGGAAAGAAGCGGCCTGGAGAAATATTATCGACCCCCTTGAAAAAGCCTCCTAACATCCTTTCTCTCCTTCTCCAAAGAAAATTCCAAAGGAGATTGCTAGCTTGAAAAAACACAGAGGACAAAAAGATAATGAAAGGGATGTGCAGACGCTTTGAGAACAGCGAGGGATACGAAAAACTTAGCAAAATATGAGCAGCTTTTGCCAATCCCGACCAATATTTTTGGTTTTGGTCTGATACTGACAAATCATAGAAGGCCCTTGGACTCTCTCTGACTCCTATTAGAGTTGAATTTGAGATCCTGATACGGTTAATGCATTTATCCTCTTCAGAGTAGAAGGAAATGAGCTACCAAGATGTCCAAAGTCTTTTCTAGAAGTTTGTGTGAAGAAGGAAATTGAATTTATACCAGCTAAATCTCAAGTTGGCAGGGTTCAGTTGACTGAACCCTTTTCCCCCTTAGACTGAACCTTTTTCCCCTTTACCTTAGAAGTTTTCTAAGACCTCACTTAAAATCTGTCTCTCAACAACAGAAAAAAAATACTTGAAAAAAAATCTTGAAAAAGTAAAGGTGAAAATACATTAAATCATCTTCCTTTTAGAGGGAGAACAGATTGCAAAGTTTTCACTAAATGACTAAAATTAAATCAATAAATAATCTATATACTTGTGCAAACATTGGAAATGAAAGCAAAGTCAGACTGAAAGGCAGAAAATACTTAACAAAAATATGTAAAAAGTATAGAGTGTAATTGCAATAGTAAATATGAGTAAGTACAATGCCATGGTAAATACACTCCTAAATATGGGTGTCTGTTTTGCTGAGTGAATTGAGCACAGAAAACAAATCATGCACATACTTTCTAGAAAACACTTTTGAAATACACACATATATATATAAGATCATGCTGAATATCAGAAAGTATATTTCCAACATAACAATAAAAATAAATGCAGAAAATTGAACTTTAGAATGAAAATTGCATATAGCATTAAGCTGCCAAATACAAACGTTATAATCATGAGCTGCTGTAGGTAAATTAATATAAGAGGGTATGACTAACAGCAGAATAGTACAATAACTCAAATTTTCAGATACTGTCGATGGGATTCCTCAGACCTAATTTTAGGTGTGTAAGTCACATCAACTACCAGATAGCTGCTGCAGAAGAGAGTTACCTTTAAAAGACAATTGCTTTCTTCCCAAAATATTTTTCAAAGAAAGATAGGATCAGTCTACTACTGAAAGTGTCTATTTCTTTATTTTGATAATAGAATGAACCTGACTAGGTTAAACTTTAATGACAAACATTTGCATGGCCAGTGTCAGGGATATGAATTCCATGCTTTTCTGCCCATAAATGCTGCTGTAGATTAAGAACCTCAGAAACTAAATGTTTTGATTTTTTTCTCCATCCAAGACAGTCATTTGATTGATTTAGGCCAGATAACTGCTAAGTTAGAAGCAGAGCTCAACAGGGAAATGGGAACATGTATGTAGAAAGGTAGATAAAAGCATTTCAGCAGAATCTGGTTTGACTAGAAATGCTTTTCAATCCCAAAATAGATTAGAATTCTAATTTGCATGCAGAAATAGATATTATTACTGCAGGAATTGATATTGTTCCACTGTCCAGAATCTAAAGACTAGGCTCATAATACTTCAGGCAAATGAACTATTTGAATTAGGAGCAAGCTATTTAAGGCGTATTAGTCAAAGATGAACATATCTCAAGGTAGTTCTGTGTACCTAAAATCCAAATCACTCTCTGCAGGTGCTATCTTCTATTGAAAGACAGGGAGCTAGCAGTTAATACACTTCCAGTCTGGCATCTGACAAGGTATCAAGTAATAGGATGAATCTAAGCCTAATTACAGAGACAATCCTATCTGTAGACAATTTCTAATCCACTAAGAAGCTTCACTGAAAATAGGTTAACCAGCACCTTAAATTCTTCTCTGTAAAAATGTTAAAAAATGTTTAAAAATGTTAGTTTTTCAGAAACTCATTCCTTGACTAAATGAGAAGACACTTTTTTTTCTTCTCTTTTCCAGCTAGAATTCCTACTTCAAAATTTGCTTTGCATAAACAGTTTTGTAAGGAAGGAGCATTGTTTTTGTTTTCCTTAGAAGGGAAACATTTCCTCATAAAGGGCTCACAGTGTTTCTGGAAGGTGGATTGGTTTAAAACTCTGAAAGATATTTTATTTGCTATACATTTTATTTGAATTCTCAAGTTACTAATACTTTCTCAATTCACAACTTTTCTACACATCAAGTAAATCTGAAACAATCTATGGTGCAATCTTATAACAGAGCTCAGAGTTCTGAGCAGAATGCTGAAACGCACTGTATGCCTCACACCAATTTCCATGACGCTGTGGATAAACTGTGCGTGGAAAAAACATACTTAACAACTTATTTTAATAGAAAAGCTTTGTTAAAGAAAGAAAAAAAGGTAAGAAAAAAATAGTTAATCTGGAATAGCTCATTTAGAGTATTTTAAGAATAATGGCTTTTCCTAACCAAACATAGACCAATCCACATTATGAAATAAGTAAGAGATATCTATAAATACTTAAAGAAAGTCTTGTGGTATTTTCAATTTGCTCAAAGACATTGTTTGGAACTAGTGCAATTTACTGTCAATATTCAAAAATTATCTATTTCCATTATGTTTTACTACTCTGCACATAATCTTTTCTTCCTAATGAAAGCATCATCAGCACCCATTTGTTCTCTTCCACAGAACCCAAAATTTTCATAATGGAAAACAATGGAGTTTTACAGGTTGTTTTATTCTTCCTATACACAATAGAGACTTGGCCTAAAGCATCACATAGATTAAAGTAGTCTTAATTAGTTTAATTATGACTTCAGTTAATTGTTAGCTTTCAAACTAATCAGTTTTTAAAATAATTGATTCTTTGCTGTCAAATGAGGTAAATATCTCTCTGTAATTATGTCTCTGCAACATATTATTGGCAAATTCTGGTAGGCATGCTCAAATACCTGTAATAAACTACATACTCAGCTCTCTGGTGAAACTTGGTGAAACTTCAAGGTGAAACTTCATTATTACTATCTTACCTAATCACATGCACATGTATATTCAAACACAAGAGTAAGTGAAACAATCAAATGGAAGACATATTGAACCACAACCTAGAGAATGAATTCATGTTAGCTTAGTGAGACTAATAGAGGAAAGAAATTTATAGATCATCAGCAAATATTTTGACTCCTAAAAATTCTTAGGAAAGTATTGGCTATATTTACACATTTCACTGTGTTTCTGGAGCTCTCCTCCTAAAAGTTACTTCTGACACTAATCAATCTAAAGTATTATAATGCATTCATCATCACATATATGCATAACAGCTTTTCAGTTTTCCAATCTGCATCTTCTAATTATTTTCATCCTTTTTCTCTCCTTCCTGTCTCTCCTCCCCAAATCGCCTCTGGCAATAAATAGTGTTTTTCATAGAATGCTAAAGATATGTGACCTAATGAAAAAGCTGTCCTCCAGTAGTTAATCTGCTTTATCATTGGAATTTCACTTAAAGTCAAAGATCTCATCTCTGACAGTTAAAAACAATTAAGAAAGAGTGGAACTGAAATTCCATTTTCCTCTGCTGGAGAGTATCACTGCAGCTGGAGAAAGCATTAACAACATGTCAACATTTAGGTAGAAATGATCTATACTTTTGGGCTGAGCAGGTATTTTTTAAAAAGTTTTGGACAGATTGATTTCCAGTGTTCAAGCTTTTGGGTACAATACATGTCCATATTTGATAATCCATAATCCCATTCACAGTAAAACTGTAAAATTTCTTTTCAGCACACACTGATTCATGAGAACTTAAAATTCAAAACATTACTAAGGAATGTTGAAACCTGCATGTAAACTGGCTCATCTTTTTCTACAACATCAGAAAAGCAAAAGGAGGTAACAAACTTTTGGCAAATTCACACAACACACACGCAACTACATAAAGCAATAGATCTATTGTGATAGTTTAGCACAGGGTTTAGTAGCAGACATTTTGAAGAATTCCATCCAAGTTGTTTTCCTAATGCCTCTCTGCATCAGGCATTGCTGTTAGCTGTTCTGGATACATTTTACTTTGCTTTTCTCTGTCATATGTGATATGCCTTACAGTGATGTCCTAGTGACTGGAAATAACGTCCGTCATGTGTTGTTTGCTTTGGCACTGTGATCCTTCCTCACCATGCCCTTTAACTGTTCATCACATTGAATCTATTGTTTTATCTAGTCTTACTACAGTTAACACTTTTGGGCAGAGTCGGCATATGTCTGAAAGTTCAGTACAAAGAAATCTCTGTGCACTGCAATTTCCAGGGATTTCTTCTGAATGTTCATGGAATTGGTTCTTTTAAATATCACACTTTACCACATGTGCTTTTTTTTTCCGCTGCTTAAATGTGTTTTTCCACTCCCCCACAATAAAAGAAGTCAAAGAAAACTGAAAGACAACATTCACTTGAGTACCACAGTGGAAGAAAAGAAAAAAAAAAAAAAAAAACAACCCTCCCCCTATCCCCAAACAATCCTCCAGACTATACTTAAAACTGAAAATGTCTGGAATAAACAATAACTCCAACTGGACTTTTGAAAGGATATAAGTCAAATGTGGAAATTACATTCACATGGACATTATTTATATCACTGTTATACAGGTCAACAGGTATTGTCATGAAGATGCAAATAGTTACCAGAGGACATCAATATACACTAAACATCAGTTAAAAGAGCAGTTACTAAGGGAAAGACAAGATCTCTCAGAGGTCTGAGAAGTAAAGGCTATTTGGGAAAAAAATGCAATGAGATGGCAGAGAAAAACTTCAGTTAGTCACAGTTCAGAATAAGAGCTAGAAACCAGTATATGAAAACTGCATGAGATTTAGTCCTAAAGGTAACACTTAGATTTAGGAAATGATTAGGAATTTATTCCTTTTTTTGTAAACAATCTGTTATTTCTCTAAAAACCTAGGAAAAAAAATAACTGTAGAAGATAGTCTGCATATCTCAATTTAATAGAAAAGGAACTAATGGCAAACCCATGGCAAAAATAAAGAAAACAGCAAGCACCTGGACCTTACAAGTTTTCAAAAGAGTCGGATCACATGAAACTTCCTCTCCAAATTCTTTCAAGGGTTTCAGAAGATGTTTCAAAGCAGTATTAATAGCTCTATGAGTGACTGCTGTTGGAGGGAGACTGAAAATGGACCGTCCAAAAGGAACAAAACTGCAAGATGATGTTACATTCTTTCTCTTTAATATGTAAAACTGGCTAGTTGTTAAAAATATACTTTCTAAGAAAGCTGGATTATACAGAAATAGAAATATTAATTCAAAACGTGCTTCTAGGCTACATTTTTAACTCCTCTTTGTAACTCCTATCTATCTGCTTTATCAACTAGATGATGTCCAGGAACTGTTTTTGAGTCTTTTTTTGGCCTGGGCCTTTACTATTCTAGAGAGAAATCTAAAAATGTTAACGGTGTAGACAATCGAATTCCACTGCCTGAAAGCATTCTTTGGAGCTTGTTGTTTACTGCGATGGACACAGATGATGATGTGCTATTGATATTTGAGATATATGGAAGATGTTTACATGACATGTTTACGAATGACAGTATAAAGGCTTAATATAAAAGATCTCTTAGGCAAGGATTTAACAGATTTTCCTTCTTACGAAGCAAGAACTTTTTACAGAGAAAAATTCCCATTCCTCCTCTTATCTGTGCTTCAAGCAAACTCAGTCTAAACCTGCTTCAATATAAATATAAATACATAATTAGTTTGTCTAAAATAAATCATTTTGCTTATTGTTCATTAAAAAGCAAACTTTTATGTTTTCAGAAGACACACGCAAAAAAAAAAAAAAAAAAAAAAATGTTGCATGTCCTCGGTCAAGATGTCCTCCGTAGTTGTGCTACAACACACATGGAAATTCCATTTTAACCTTTTTAACTTCCATAAAATATTTAGGACAGCATGTATTCAATCAAAGTGATTGCACTAGCTGAAGCTATAGTGGCTAGCTGTAGAGCCATGGAGATGAACACAATGAATTCCAGATTATCAGCAGTGCAACATGCAGGAGAGTCTTAGTCACTAAGTCAGGCAAGTATCTCCTTTTTGATAAGTGTATATTTCAACACCAGCAGATAAAATTTGTTTTGTCTGTTGTGAGTCAGACCTCCTCTGGCTGTTTAAGTCTGAGGGGAAAACAAGTCCGGGACACAGCACATGTGCCCACACAGCAGAACCAGAGAGTCAGAGGATGATGCAGGTGGAAGGTCTCTAGTTCACCCTCCCGCTCAAAGCAGCATCATCTACGAGATCAGACAAGGTTGCCCAAGGAGGACCCAGTCAGGAAAGTCTCCAGGGATGAAGACTCAAATCCTCCCTAAACAACATGTTTCAGTGTTTTATTGTCCTCATGGTGAAAATAAATTGTCCTTCTACCCATACGCATTCGCAGACATATATGCAGGGATAGCTCTACACTGCTTGCCAAGTAAATCTAGTATCACTGGGTATGGACCTGAACAAACTGCATATGAGCTGTATATGTAGTCTGACATGACATGATTTGCAACTAGACAGAAGGTTTCTGGGCTCAGAGGGTTCATATCTTGATAAAGAGGTACTGGAATTTAAAAAATAATTACTTGATGTAAATTGTAAATATTTAAAAATTCATAAAACACACTTCACTCAATCATTCAATGTACCATTACTTGTATTCACTTAAAGCTTTCAGGAGATACTAGTGTGCCTATAAATGAATTGGAAAAAATGATGTCCTCTCACATAATTGACCAACTTACACACAAAATAATAGAGCAAACATACATGCAAGTCATCAGGCTACCTTTAGGGTTATGTAAAGAAAATATTAAAACATCTTTTTTTTTTTTTTTGGCTTGTAGGACAAGAGCAAACATTTCAGTTTGTCAGTTGTGAATACATAAGCATGGTGAGGCATGATCCTAAAGGCAGCTATCTCTATAACTGTGTTCAAAGGGAACTTTCCAAATTTGCTATTACAAAAGGCTAGTTTCTCAACTGTATTTTTTAAGGTCTTAATGGATGACAAAAGATCTTGTCAAAAACTGGATATTACTTTTAAGTCTTTTAATCTGTGCTAAAACTTTTTATGACACAACCTTTAAATTAGACAAACTTCATCTTATAAGTACCCAGGTTTCCAGCATCACTGAAAGATTGTCTTACAATAAAGAAGCGATGACAATTAATTTGGTCATAAACATAACTTACCTAAAAACACCCAAGGCAAAGCAAAGAAAAATGAAAAAGGATTGTAAAGATATAATCGTGCTCAATTAACTGACTTCACATTTTACTTTCTGGAAATAAAATTATTATACCTTGGTTCAGTTATCTTTCTTTAAAAAGGTGAAGGTAGGAAAGCAAAGGGAAGGAAGGAAAGCAAAGAGAAGGAAAGAGTCCATTTCTACATCAAACGGATGAATGGAAAAATTTATTTTCCTTACATAAACAGACGTGAGCCATTAAATACTATTTCTGTTAAGAGCTAAGATTAAAATTGATTTCAATTATATGGATAAAGAGTTATGAACAGTGTTTCAAAAGGCAAGGATGTATTGAAATGCATTAAAACAGATAACATATACTGATCTCATTAATAAGTCAAGGCTTAGAAAAAATGAAATGTATTTTTGAGAAATGTATATTTAAGAGAAAAATACATGCCATGATAAGGGAAATAGTGTTTCTCTGCCATATCTCTTAAAATAAACTCTTGCCCCTTAGTTTATGTTCGTGCTATTGAAAACTGTTCATCAAGTCATTCTGTTTCCATACAAAAGGACCCAAAATTAAGATTGAGTGATTGATTGATTTCTTGCTTACTTTAAAGCATTTTAAAAGGGAGAAATGTTAGGGTTAGAGATTACTTCTTTAATATTCATCATAATGTTATGCATGAAGTTATTATTTTCTTGTAGGTACCATTGAAAAATATTTGCAAAGAAAGATATTTGAAAGACATTTCCAGCTAAATATCAAGAAGAATTTACTAAAAGCTAACCAAAATTGCCTTTTTGAACAAATCAGCAACTTTCATTAAGCTATATTATAGTCTAACTAGTCATAGCATATATCACTATTATGCTAAGTATGTATTAAAGGATAGGGCTGACAACAGGAGACTGAAGAATAAGTAAGTTTTTGTATAGTTACTTGTCCCTATCTTCCCAGCTACAGCACTAATGCATGTTTACAGCTCAAAACTATAGTTTCTCTGAACTTCTGACATTAGCACTTCAACAGCTTTTTTCAGAGACAATTGGTATGCTACTCACAAAAAACAATAGAGAAGGTAAAATGCGGTGTAAATCCCTGAAATGTGTTTTTCTGTCCTTCAGCAGATCTGCACTAGGCTTACTACTATCATAAGATGTGAGGCAAAGCATGAAGAGGCATGTATTCCCCCACCTCTTCCAGTCCTATATTAATTTCTATGCAACCTAGAGACAGTGTAGTGTCCTGTCACATAAAACACGAAACAAATAAACAAACTGGAAAACCTCCATAATCCACATTATTACATTTCCTTCATGGTCCACGGGATATGACCTTATCTGTTTTCCACTCCAACTCATCCACATAGATGCTTTCAGCCTTGGCTGAGGCTGGGAAGGCCATTTCTGTTTTAGCTTTCTATTGGGTGAACTGGAAACAAAACTTCATGTTGGTGCCAAAACTGCCAAGTAATACTGTTCACTTGCTAAAACAAAAAAACAAGAAACCAATACCAAAAAAAGTAAGGTGAATGATGCACCTTTGTGCATAGGAATAAACGAGAAAAAAAATCACAACAACAACCAACAAACCACAAACACTGTGAAATAATCCACTTTGATCAAGATACATAACTAGCATAACAGAATTTGCAATGTTTTCAATAGTATGATAGATGATGAAAATATTCAAATTTACATGTACTGAGATTGGAAAAGAGAGCCCAGAATTACAGATACTAAAATAATAAGATTCAATTAGATACTGTCAGATATAAAAAGATAAATATATCCGAAAACACACAGACATGTCTTTTAAATGGATGGAAACATTTTATGGTTTATAAGGTAACTGGAATTTAATTTATCACACCAAAACTTAATGTTTACAGCTGAGCTAATCACCCTTGGCTTGTTTTATACTCAAAGAAAACTAAGTTTATCCAGAACGTGATTCATTTCAGCCTAAAAAAAAAATCTAGAGCAAGTCAAATGAATTGTGCCCTAAAACACACATTCTTTATCTTAAGTACAGAGGGAATGTAGGATAACAGTATCTGATGCAGATCTGCATACTGCAGATGTCTAAAGATAAGGGAAATGAATCCCTCTCAAAATGACTAGTTAAACAAGATAACAGCAAATCAGTTATACTGAAGAGATTTAGTCAGATTATTCTTAGGTAAATCATTGATACTTAAAAAAAAAAAAAAAAAAAAAAGAAAAAAGAAAAAAAAAAGAAAAAGAGAGAGCCCTTAGAGCCCTTCTCCTTGCCCTTCTCCTTGAGAATGAATTTATGTCACACAAATCTTGGGCTAAATGTCTTATCTGTTCGTATTTGAAAAGTACCAAACTTCTGAACTATCATCTAGTTTCCACTTTAGAACTGCAGTAAATTAAACAACAGTTCTTAAGTTGTCTCTAAGTGGCTATAATTAAATCTTTACTCATAATGATACTGTCCATTCCAAGGACAAATTTAATATGGTTAGAGGTGAAGGAAAGCAAAATATAGCAAAAATCCTATTATGTGGAATACAGCCATGGGAAAAGGACATACATTAGCACTTCAGCAATTCCTGAAAGGGTTTTTGAAATAAAATGGATCAGGAGAGGATATAAAAATGGTATAAGGTAGAAACACCTTTTATCATTCTAGCCCTTCAACCATTCTCCACCCTTTCTTCAACTATCCAACACTCCTTCAAATATTCTTTATCTTCTAAATAATTTTTTGTTTTGTCAGAGGAAATTTAATCAAATATGACTTTTTCTAATTCATCCATAAGCAAAGTTTAATTATTTAATTGTTTATAAACCATATTAATGGCCTAAAAGTATGTAATATTAGAGTATATATCTCTTTATCAAGCTAGTATTAGGATATAAATAAACATTTCCTTATCAAATCCATATTTTAAAATTAGTAGATTTTCTGAGAAATGGATCCCCCAAGATGCTCTTTAATACTTGTCAGTTTAGTTGATGTGGAGTAATCTACAAAGCCATACCTTGTTAATATGGCCAGGTTAACAGATTATATGATAGGAATGTGAGTGTGAATGGAATGCCCCAAACTGTCTATCCTGAAACATATTTGTCGCAAAGTGGATACCACCACTGTGCAAATTAACAAGAACAATGTTTACTTAAAATGACCATTAATGAGACTGAACAGTAATCAGAGAATTACCCAGGGATCAGCTTGAAAAGAAAGGCGAAAGCATGACAATTTATAATGGGTGAGAGACACGAGCAGGTGAAACTTCTAGAGAGAAGCCCAGAGTACAGCTGCAGAGTCCTGAGTAGAGAGGGGACTGGGGCATCTGTCTTACTAAGTGAGCTGGGCCTGTTTAGCCTTGAGAAGATTGAGAGGGGATCTGATCAACATGTATAAATACCTGAAGGGTGGATGTAAAGGAGATGGGGCCAAACTGTTATTGGTGGCAGCCAGTGACAAAGCAAGGGGTAATAGGTACAAATTGAAACACAGGAGGTTTCATGTCCTAGGGAGGAAGAACTTCTTTACTGTGAGGGTGACAGAGCACTGGAACAGGCTGTCCATAGAGGTTCTGGAGTCTCCTTCTTTGGAGATATTCAAAACCCGCTTGGATGCCACCCTGTGCAACCTTGTTGCATCCTGTGCAACACCTACTGTCTCATATCCTGTGTGACCTTGCTGGGGCTCTTCCACTGGTGCAGGGATATGCAGGCTGCATGGTGCACAAAGCCTCATCTGCAGCAGAGGTGCTGTGTGCCCACAGGAGAACTTCTTGCTATAATAGAAGGTAGTTAGAAATCTGTAGGTGTTCATTAACACTACGCAAGTGTCTAGTATTATCCTCTAATTGTTGTACTGCTGATACTGATCCTGAACATAAAGTTCACTGATTGGCTCACCAATTGCATATAATTAATAAATCAGTAAATCACTTTGATCCTGATGTTATGTAACTCATATGAGATGAGCAATTTTTCCCTGCCACAGGGGACTGAAGATGCAAGACTGAAGATTTATTAGAAAATTAGCATCTAATAAATTGTAAATACAGAAATGAATAGCTGTCTCAGGTAGATATTGGCAAATAGTTCAGTCTGCCAAACAAACAAACAAATACAGGAGAACCTCTACTGGAGTAAGTGATAAGCTAACTCAGTTTTCACAAAATTGCATCATGAAAATCGTTTGTTCACCATTATACTGTTCTCTCTTCTATTGCTCTCTCTGGTGGTCAATAGCAGACATCATGGTAAAGATCATCCAACAATGAGGCTCCTAAATTTCATTTTGATTTCAAAACTGACCACAATCCCCAATCCAAATTATAACAAACATAAAAATTATATTTGAAAATAAAATAGTAGTGATATTGTTGTCACCTAAAAGATATGCATTTGCCTTTTTTTTGTACCCAGAAAATATTTGGTCCCCCACAAAGTTCTCCCTCCGAATATTTTCTCACTTAATGTCTAATAAAATTGTAACAGTGTTGTGTCATAGATTATGTAATTTTGTAATGAGTTGCTTCAGAATGTGTTACATGAAATAGAAAACTAATAACAAATAAACTAATAAAAATAATTGCACATTTTAAATACATGAAAACTTTGATTTTTTCCTTAAAAAGTTTGGTTCACTGTTCAAGCTTTTCTTCTCCAATAGGAGATTCTGTCAAAAATCAATCTCATGTTGATAAAAATAGGTTAGCTGAAATGTCAGATTGTGAGTTTGGCTCCTTTCCTTTCTTGAGCAGAAGGATGAAAAATATGATATTATATAAAATGATTATTCTACTTTATCTCATGTACAGGCATTTGCTAGTACTTAGATACTACCATGAGCGACTGCAATATAATTTTAGGCAATATTCATCCAAAATCTCTACCAGTTTATTCATCTTTATCTGACACTGATACCACTAACTGCGAAACTTAGTGATCTTTTAGCCATCATATATTTCAGAGTGATAGAGTACATGGAACAGTACATGATCTTTGTATAATTTTTGGCTTGCAATGCTGTATAGTCTTTAAGTGTACCTATTTTACTCTAGAAGTGAATGATTTTATCTCCTAGTACTAGTTGTATCTGGTAGTGTAAAGTTAAATCTTGTTTAGGTAGAAACTTTGTGAATAGATTACATATTCCTGGATACAGTCTTCATACATATTTCAAGTACTTTTAAAAGTATATAGAAACATTTTTAAACGTCTTATGAAACAAGCTTATGAGACAGATTAGGCAAATACTTTGGGGGAGTAAGAGCAGAGTCACTGAAATGTAAGCATAGAAATAATTATTTCTAAAACCTGAGAAGCTGCTGTATTATTTCAGTTCCATTTCTTTCTTCTCCTAGCTATTTTCAAACCTGCATTTGACTTTCTAACACTAATTGGAGTATTGACTGGCCATATAACTGCTTGCCCTCCTTGCTCTGTTCTCACAGATTAACTAGTGAGTGCCTCCAGTTATCTAAATAAGGTGCTGATTGATCTTGTGGAAATAATTAATCAAGCCAGAGCTGATATGATCTCCAGCCATGTCAGAACTTTCTTTTCTCATTATGCTTACCTGGATTAGAATTTAAATTTACAGCCTGTGGCAAAAGGTAATGTTTTTTGAGAAGTTTCTACAAGTCAAATTACAAGGAGGAAGTCAGATTTCATTGTAATAAGACTCTAAATTACTCCAATTACATTTTAGTTCAAACAGTCTTGTTTCAAATATTGTTCTGCCTGTCTAGCAGCATTTAATAGAAGTCAGCACTGAGTTTAGGGCACTGGGGAATAATATGCCAGCTTTCCTGTGCAGAATCAGGAGAAACAGGAGTCCTTAGTGGACAGGCACTTAAATGCATGTAATGCAGAAACTGAAATACTGTTACAAATATATTTCTTCTTAAGGACAAGTAGACATAGTAAGCAATACAATACCTTTTGCTGGAGCAACTCATTTATCATGAACAAGCTTACTGTCCTTCACCCTTCACCCTCCCCACTTACACAGTCACATATCTAGAGGAAAAGAAAAAAAAAGGGAAAAAATCGTTTTAACTGCAAAAGCATGAGTAGCATCCACCACTACTTTGTTCAGCAAAGTGTGTTGCAATTTTGGTGATCATATAAAGTGACCAGCATTGCAAACGGCGTCTTATCTAGGCAAGGCACAGCAGAAGGGATCTTCTGAATCATCAAAATTGGTGTACTACGATGACAATTACTACTTGTTAGTCTTGCCTGACACCCTCTTGGACCTAGTGCACACTTGAACGCAGATGCTTTTTGGAGAACTGGAATACTGTAGCTTCTCTTTTCTGCACACTGGAAATAAGAACAGAATGCTTTTCACACAGCTGTCATATTCCTGGAACAACATGAGACTGAGAGTTAATCCCACTGCTCCTGAAGTGTGCTACTCTCCCCACTGACTGCACAAGAAGTACGGAGCCATTGAGATATACCTAAAGTTCACCCTAAAAGTGCTGAATTTCTGCCCCACACAGAAATATGCCATCACCACTGAAAACTAAACAACAGAAAAGGAATATCTGATTCTAAATTTGCAAACTTACTTCAGCAAAATTCCTATAGAAGATTTTGATGGTGAATCCAGGCCCTAGGGCACTTTTCCTGCCAGAGATGACAGAACAAAGGCTGTGTTTCAATTGCCTTTTTGCCTTCAACTACCTCAGTTTTAAGCTAAATATTAGGTTGTTAACAGAGCATAAGTCACAGCTTTCCTCTAGTATACTACTACAATGCATGTTTTTAGCCTTTGAATTCAGAAAGCATGTATTTATAGTGAGGATAAATGAGCTCAATACGGTACCTTCACAGATATATTCACACAGGTAATTCCTGCAAAGTGCTTGACATTAAAACATAATTACAACAAGGAACTGTCACACGGAATTTTCTAAAGGAATGTGCTTAGTTTGCAATGATAAACCTTTAATAGCCATTTAAGACCTTCACCAAAAGGAACAGCACACAAATCTGCAGCATTGCCCAACTGGGAAAATAAATGGTCATCTCGTTTCACTCATAAACGAGCACTGTTGTTTGTGAGCCATTATGGAGAAATATAGTACCTCATTTCCAGTGGTAGACCATTATCAAATGCTACCAGATGCTCATCTCAATAGTCAATGTCATGTCTGAAGACTCTAATGATGCTAGCTAGTTTCCTACCTAGGAAAAAAAAAAAAAAAAAAAAAAACATTTATTCACCTCAAAGTTGTTTCTTTCAGGGTACACTTCGACTTTTGCAATCAAGTCCATTTCATTTCTGGTTTCTCTAAAATAGACCACACCATATATTAGAAATTAGAATATATTATAAATTTACTGTATGATTTATTAACCACTGGAGAGGACTGGCTTACTAGCTCTCCATAGTTTAATTCTCAAGGGGAAAGTAAATATCTGAAATGCAACCTCACTGTTTATGCTTGAGTAGAAATGAGTTTACCATTAATGTAATTCTTTTTTTTTTTTTTTTTTTTTTTTTTTTGAGAACAGGACTGCAGTCTACATAAATACCAGCTCAGAATAAACAAGAATTTCTCTAACATCTTTATGTCTGCCACCTGAATGAAAAAATTCTATGATAAAGGCAATTACTATGAAATAACTATATTTATAAAAGCAAAAAGATATTTTTGTCCCATTTTGAGTCTAGAATCCCACTCTTAAACAACTTGAAAAACAGCCTCAAGTGGATATTATGGCTTTTTACGAACCGAGATTGGTATCAAAGAATCGTAATACGGTTCAGACTACCGGTAAAGGCCTATATGCCTGTTTTGAGTTTATACAGCTTATCTTGGATAGATATTTGTATCATTATATTTCATATACATACTCACATTTTATGTGTTGCATATCTCCATTTTATAAAATAACTATCTTTGAGCACATTTGGAAAGTGAAGTTGACTTTTTCAGCCCTAGGAACATATTTAGATGGTCTAAATTCAACCCAAGTCCCCATGGTCAGTCAGTGGAGACAGCTAGAGTCTTTAAAAACCTCTGTAAAGTAAACAAGAGGCTTAGAAAGGTGATGAGCAGGAAGATGCCTATAATCTGTCCATGTGTAAAGAGACCTAAATAGAATTTAGGCTGCCTGTAGAAAGGCCATTGTATTTGGGTCAGATATGCTAAGTTCAGGCAGTGTTAAGAGAGATTTTTCTGAATGTCCTTTATAAAGGACACTCATGTAATCTATGGTGAAAACAGATTCTTGAATACTCTGGATTTCTATTTCATTCTTTTTGAAAAAAATACTGGCTTTAAAAATGTGTAATATTTTAATTATTTTTATTTCAATACAGAATTTTGATCAATTAAATATGTTCAAGGAGAATTCTTAAACAAAAAAAGGCAACATAAACAATATTTATGTGTTTATTTAAATCCAACCTGATTTGAGCACAGTATTACTACTTTTATATACAGAATTTTATAGAAAATTGGCTATATAAAGTATATGTATATATATGCACATATGTATAAACTTTCAATTCTATAAACTATGGTTTAAATTTCAAAACAGTTAATCAATTACAAATAATGACATAATTCGCTTGCAATTTTTTTTAAAAACAGACTTGAGTAAAATAAAAATACCTTGAATGTTTGAAAGCCATGCAGTACATAGCTGTGCTTATCTAAGTGGATCAAGCTATGAGTGAGAATGTTGAATGACCATTTGGTATTGTAAATAATTAAAGGGCAGCCATGAAATAATTTATTACAAATGGATTTTGAAAGAGAGTCACTAAGTGCATATGAGTTCCTTGCTAGGAGATCTCACTCTTCAATCACTGAATTCAAATACCATTATTGAGATCCTGCTGGGAGAGCTGCGTAGGAGCTCTCTGGATAGTGAGCCAGTGTGCTTCACTCTCTATTCTTACTGCATTAGTAGTGCACACCCTGTAGAAATTATCTGACTACCCAAAAGGCATCTAGAAAAATTGAGTAGAACATGTTTGCCAAGGTCAGATTTCAAGTTGCAATCACATTCTGCACCAAAGAAAAAAATATATATCTACTAAAAAATGTTGAGTGTGCTTATTACAAAATGCATTCTACTTTTTCTTTTGCAATTCATTTACAGGTCAAGCCCAAATACAAGACTACTAATAGAGGCTTTGATATGCATGTTTCAATGACAACTTGACTTGCTGTACTAACACATAGTACATCCTTTTCAAATTCACACATCCCTCTCTTGCCCATGTACAAGATGCCCTAGTGGCTCACCACTAATAACAGTTATAAGTAGAGGGTCTCCTGCCTCAAGTAGAGAAAAGCCATGCTTTTCAAAATATTTAATCAGGGTTTTGCCAGCTCTTCCATTCTTCTTAGAGCTTCTATTCATTTTAAAAAAACATTGCTCGGGACTAAACTCAGCACTTAGTGCTTCAGCATTGGAGAACATATATTTCTAGCATTAAAAGAAAAAAAAAAAAGATTTGGCTAAAGTGCAATCAGAAACGGCTGTTGAGTCTACATACCTCTTATGCGAATAAAGTAAAAGTTTCAAGCATGTCAGTGTCAACAAGAATTGCTAATTGCAGTCACATTTTTCATTGCTCTCATAAAAGAAAGAAATATATATATTGTAGAACACCTGGCATTGGCATTAATATTCAGGCTGAGTGTTTCAGGTTAGTGTTGCATGGCTAGCAGTTTATGTACATTCTTTGATGCTGGATTTTATAAGTGTTTTGTATCTGAATGACCATGTCTATGACCTGATGAGTGGCCTACAGCAGCCTATAAACAAAAGAATTTATCTGCAAAACAATTTCTCATATAGTGTGCAGAAACTCCTCTTAAAAGTCCAGTCTTGTCAGCAGACACTTCTGCATGCATCCAAATAACTCTTGCTTCAAGTCCCATGGTATCTGCACAATTAACTGTTTGTGATAGCACACAGTTATTCTGGATATTCAGGCTACATATTTGTTGCATTAGCTAGGAACTGAAGAGCTTCTTAAGTTTTCTATATTACAGGTCATATTAATATTCAGCAGATCCTCTTAATCACAACATTTTCTTTCCAGCTTTCCTTTCATACCATTTCTCCCAGTAGGTCACTCACCACAACTCTGTATGAATGAGAAAGCAAGTTATATAAGAGCAGCCTGTGGTAGCCTCTTGGACAGACTTTCTATTAAAGTTAAAACCACAGAGAGTTCAAATAAAATAGTCACTTACAAATGCCATAAAACTAATGTCACTATGACATCCAGACAAGGAGGAATGGGAATGTCAGGAAAATACACACTTTTGGATAATCTTAAGGGTAGACTACGACAGTCTACAAAATAATAATAATAATAACAACAACAACAAGTTTTGAAAGATTATACAGCAATACTAGTATGCTTAGAATCAGGTAAAAAAGAGAACCATGAAAAAATAATTCACTATTATGACTTAAGGTACACTAGGCCCTCCTAGGCACCCACAGGACTTAAAACTGTACAATATAGGCTTTAATAATAATAAAAAAAATGCTTTGCCCTAGTGAAGCTATTTGTAGGACTTTAATGAAAGCTATGTTTTGTGATAAGGTACCATGGTAATGAGGTTGAAGTATGTGGAAAGAAAGAAAACTAATAGTTAAATAATATTTATTGCTTATTTAAATGAGCATTTTTAATTAAATAACTATAAATATTGACTATTTACCTTTTAAATAATTAAATCTATAGGTCTGCATAAAACATATTTTTTCTACTTGTCTGATCTTTTAAACATGAATTGATCAAGTTGTTTCATATTTTTATTTGGTTTTAGAGAAAGTAGCAAGTATTTCATTTTTCATAGTAATGTTTGTGAAGTTTAGAGGATACAATGAAAACATATATAGTGACAAAATAAAAGCATATTTGCAATTTACTGCAAAGGTAAAAAAGACAAATCTATTAATGCACTGTCTACATGATGTGGAAGCACATAACTGTAAATAAGCTTTAAATAACTCTTTTGCAAAATATCATGAGATACATTATATCGTGTTAACACTACTTTAAGGGATGATATGTAGTATTATTCAGATAGGATTAGTATATGCTAAATTCAATCCTAAAAATGTATTTAAAGCATAAATGGTGAGACAAAGTTATCAAATATTAACAAAACAAAGATACAGTTAAAACAAGATTCAAACTACTAAGAATAAACTGGATGAAGTAAGTCAGTAAAAAATGATAATGAATTGAAGCACCAAGAGCATGCTAAAACTCTAGCAGTACTGAAACAAGTGAAAGACTGCAGGAATGTAAAGATTGTTCAATAACGATCAATCATTCATAAAGATCAATCTGGTGCCATAGCTCAGTGGTCCCTGCCTAAACAAGGATAAGGTCCATCTGTGCAAATTAAATATTAGATTAAAAAACTAAAATAAAATAAAATAAAAAATCTAGGAGAATTTAAAGTATTTGTCAACAGAGATGATCCACATCGTTTCACTAATATGAGAAAGTCTGGAAGTAAAAAAAAAAAAAAAAAAAAAAAAAAAAAAAAAAAAAAACAAAATTTTTATAAAAAAA
>JAWLRI010000329.1:330848-343518 GCA_034781795.1 Crypturellus tataupa
AATTAAAATATTTTTTATCATTAAACATATACCAAAAAAAAAAAAAAAAAAAAAAAAAAGGGGGAAAAAAAGGCATCACTGAACACTCTAGAGTTCCCTCGCATTTTTATGGCATTAAAAAGGAGTCTCTTTCAGATTCCTTCCAAACACAGACATACCATAGTTGTACAAAGCTCTCATGTATCACAGACATCCCAGTGTTAACACCTTTCATGGAATCATGCACAGCATTAATACCTGAGAAGGAGTTTTCTTAAAACCACCTAGTTAGTAACGCTCCAAAATGAAGTAATAAAACAGCCAGGGGTAAAGAACAGGCATATTTGCACTACTCTCCTTTTCAGTAGAAAGTTGTCTAAACTCAACAAAACCAGGATATCAGTAACAGATTTCATCTTTAGCCTCTGCTGAGAAAGGTGAAGAATATCAGAGAACAAGCACAAAAAATAGGCATTTTTCCATTCTTTTTATCCTTCCTAAAATGGATAGATAAGTTAGCATATAAAAAACATTTTATTTCTTAGCTACATTAAATCTAACAGAAAGCATTGAGTCAAAACTTTCAATGTTATCAATTGTCAAACAATAAAAACAATAAAAACAACAAAAAAGTTTTTTTTCTACTGAATGAACACTGCAACATCTTTGACATGGATAATGTAGTAAAAATACAAAAGGCACATCACATTAATGACCCACCAGACACAGTACTTCTAAGTACTGGTCAGTGTACCTAAGCTTTCACTAGGATTTTTCCAAATTCGTTTGCTCCTTTTTTTCCTCTCTTTCTTTGTGTCTTTTTTAATTATCTTTCTTCAGTTTGCAGTTGTTTCTGTTCAGAATAATCAAGCCCTAGTGTAGGGAGACACAGATTTAAGTTTGGTGATGCTGTATTCGGAACATCATATATCTTAGGCATGTAGAGAGGGGTACCCTTGACCTCCCTATGACCCCGGGCTGGAGCAACTCATAACACCTACCTGGAAGGCTCCAGAAACCCGAAGGTGGGGGTCAGAGCTCCTGGAGCACTCTGCCCCGGCCGACTGACCACTCACCTACAGGGCTCCACCAACCACCAGGATCCAGGTAATTAGCATGTACCCAATCCTTTACCTCACTCCTCCCTTTCTCCTCCCACTTTGCCCTTCATATATATACCCTTGTTCTTCCTGAATAAAGCTGGTGGTTGACTCTGACTCCCCTGGAGTTGTTATGTTGATTGTCCAGGCCGGGATGCCCTTTATCCGGGCAGCCTAACCCGACCTTGCCCTACATAACCTGAGGTGGAACCTGGGCCGGGGTGATGTCATCCGCTGCTCCTCCCTCAGCGGACACAGGCCCAGGGGTGGTAAGAGGGGGCTCCCTGCCGAGGTAGCGGGAAGGTGTTAGAGTGGGTGGCGCGACGTGCTGGTATCAAGAACACGTCGGCGGGTGGCAGCAGGCCTTAGCAGGCCGTAAGGCCCAAGGGCCCTGGCCTAGTTCCATCCAGGGGACCAGGGGGCCTGGTCGTGCACCGCTACATTAATGACCCACTAGACACAGTACTTCTAAGTACTGGTCAGTGTACCTAAGCTTTCACTAGGATTTTTCCAAATTCGTTTGCTCTTTTTTTTCCTCTCTTTCTTTGTTTCTTTTTTAATTATCTTTCTTCACTTTGCAGTTGTTAAGAATAATCAAGTCCTAGAGTTCTAGAGTAATGGAGGTTCAGACACTCTTGGAAACCAGCCACGTGCCACAGTTATTCCCCTAAACCACTTGCTGAGCAGGTCAGCAACTTGAGGACTGTGATACTGCTGAGTATGAAACTCAGCAGTACTGAGAAGCTATAAATCACAACTAAAATATAGGGCCTACTAAAGAGATTAAGAAAAAGACGCTTTTAGCACCCACTGTGCAATGGGGACATTGCTTATGAAGGAAAAATTGTTCAAGCATTAAGGCTCTTTTCCCCAAGATAAACTCAGTATTGTAGTTCATTTTATGGTTTATAAAGTATTTGCTTTACGGTTTATAAAATCTGATGAATGAAGTCAGGAAACAGAACACCCAACTATTTCAGGGTTGGGCAAATATTCCAGAAGTTCCTGTAGGTGATGCAGAAATGTTAAGACAGAAGAAAATGACAGTAAAGAAATGCTGACATAGTTCTAAATGATACGTATGAGGCTGCTTATTTGCCAGTCCACAGAAAGATCTCTGAAAGCACTGAAAACAGTATTATGTCTGTCTATATATATGTATGTATGTCTTTTTATAGAATTTAGAATCTAGAAAGAAGTTGCTTAACACTGAAGATTGGATGCGCCTTAAAGAACAGTGAGGTTGTTGTTCAGGACTACGTAGATAAAAAGAAATAAAAAACAGAGTCTAGGGAACAAACGTGAGCCCCAGTCATGTGACACCAGAAGGGTTTTCAGCAGTGTAACTGTTCCTCCCTACCTCCAGATACAAGCATAACTTAGTTTAGTTCATGTCAAAAACTCTTCCCGAAATTCAGCATATAGATATCCAGAGCAGCTTTGGATCGTTCAGCCCTACACTGCTTGTTATCAGCACCCACACAATCGACTAATGCACATAGCCTCAAAAAAAGCTTGCTGGTATTCTTCATCAGCTCTTATGTCTTCATGTCACATCTGAAACCCAATACATAACCCCCATTTTGTGCTAAGAAAATGTTATTTCAATGGTCTGCAACACAGTCCTCATGTTACTTCTAGAGACTTTGGACATATACTTACTATCTCAAAGAACACAAACTGGGACTCTAAGGAACCCATTGCTGCTGTGTGTTGTAGACACAGCTGATCTGCTCCAGAGGGACACAATCCCAAGCAACGTGGACACGAACCACTGTGTATCACTTGTCTTAGAGGCACACAGTCATTTCCCTGAACCGATGTCTTCAGTAGCGTAGTTACTAGCAGCACTAGAAAATAAAATGAGTCTAGGGCATTTTTTTCTTATAATTTTGATTTTTCTTTCTGCATCAGGGATCCAAGAGTAAAAAAAAAAAGAAAGAGGTCAACTTTTGTAAGTATTAAGGCATTATAAATGGAGAAAGAAAACTAGCAATATTTCTTGCAGAAATTGCAGGTGGTCTGAACAGACATCCTGATGAGAAAAGACATTTAGTAGGAAAAAAGTTCATATTTTATTTTGAGGCCAAATGGTAAGACCTTCCAAGGTTTCTAACCTAAGGACTGACTTCTGAACTAGTGTCCACATCACATATATAAATAACTTTTTTTGTGCATATCTCAGTGTTTCATAGAGAATCAATTTGTTCATAAATACTAGAAAAAAGTTCTACTTTTTTCCCAGCTTTAGTATATTTCTGATATACAAAATTTTGTATATAAAACATAAGTAAAGTTTTTAAAAAAATGGTTAAAAATCAGAAAACTGGGGCAATAGAGCCTGGATCACACACTTTATTTCAGGAACTTATCTGAGACATAAGTTAGAAACTCAGGTACAGGAATTTCTCTAATTGCTGGAAAGGGTCTGGAGTATATTTATATCCTTGTATTTACCCAGCTAAATTAATGTTGGCTTAGTAACATAGGTTATTCTGAATCCTCACAAAGTGAAATAGAGTACCAGCGAGTGTGAGCATGTGAAAAGAAATATAAGAGAACAGCAAAGGAAGAGAAACTGTTTGAAATGCTGAGCAATACAGTGAGGTGCTGATAGTCTGTGGAAAGTTCTTTACAAACCTGTTAAGAGAAATAGTGAACTGCTGTGATCCTTTCTCTCAATAGGTGGTCATGAGCAAAAAGGAATGTTCAGATGATAAACTGAGAGCAGCAGCAACACCACACAGTTCATGAAATGCTGAAGAAAAGTTAAAACTGTTTTCTTTCTCTACACCTCTCTAATAAACCTGCTCTTCTTTCTTTTGCTGAAAACACATAAGGTACTTCAAGACCAGCAACTGTTATCCTCAGCCCCAGATACTGACATATCCTTGCTATCTAAAATAAAAATACTAACTCAGTTAGCAAAGAAACAAATAATTGACAGCATATCTATGTTCAAGGCTTTTCACTTTTCAGATAATATTTAGATTGTATATCCTGGTATTTTTGACCTACTTCACATGTTTTATTTCATATTGATCAATCCAGTCCTTCAGATGATTCTAAAGACAATGAAACAAATTTATTATTATGCACCACAATAAATATATAAATATAAATAATAAAATAAATAAATATAAATATAATAATAAGTAAATAAATTATTGATGTAAATGGAGAGCTTAAGGAAATACATAAAGTAACACTTAAAGTTTTATCCTCATACCACTGCACAAGAAGGACCAAACCATGCTTTGGAAAAGGAAGAAATGGGGAGGATGAGAATCCTACACAACTGATAAATTGAACTTCATGCCTTAAAACCTTTGTTAAATTAATGATTAAGCAATAAACCATTACAAAATGAGTATGTGTCGTGGGTGTGATGAGGGGGTGTAAATGAAGGACAATTGCAATAAGCACTTCTAATGAAAAACAGGAGTAATAAAAATAGATGCATTCCCATCCTTTTTCTAGTTACACTTTTTTAATATTAAAAATACTTATTTTTTACTACAATCGATGCTATGTGCATAAAGATGCACATTTCTACATAGATTTATGTTTTCATGTTTATTCTGTCATTGTTAGCAAAAGGAGCATCTAATTCACACTAGACCACTTTTTGAATTTACAGTTGGCTTGTACTTGCAGTAGAACAGACGAAAACAATGTTCTAAATACTCCATTTAGCCTTTATAAGCATTATCAGATTACTTCTGATAGGTAAAAATAATTTTGAAGCCCATCATCATATTATTGTATTTTTCTACACCATTGAAACCTTAGTGCATGGAGCGACCTTAACCTTGAATGTTTGAGATTTCAAGCAAGAACCTTTAGGGTTGATTAGCCTCAAGTGCTTTGCACGCTTAACTTTTACTGACTTCAAGGGAATTGCTCAGGTGTTTCTAATGGAAAATTTTAGTCCTCAAGGCTAAATTTTCAGAAACAGATTAAAATAGTAGCATGTACTTTCAGATAGCTTCACCCAAATAATAAACAACTGAAATAGCAGAGACTAGTCTATATTGAACTGTTAAGCATGGGAAAACTCTACAAATGTGTGTGTATTTATATACATACATATATATACTTGGCACACCATTGAATGTATTTTAGAAACTGCTATCCTGTTTTGGCATTTTATTGTATATCTTTTTAAAATATACTTATAACTTCATACCTTTATTGAATAAATTATAGGCAAACTGATTCTACTTCCTATTTTAATAGACTCACTATAATAAATCTATGTTTTCAGACATGACTCAGTGCCCATGCAGTGGCTATAATTACTGCATTTCTCAGATACAGCTAGCAAGATTTTTTCTGAACTTTGAAATATATAAAGGAAAAATCTGTGTCTGTAAGACACATGAGGCAGGGAATATTGTTCAACTTTTCAGAAAATCATCAGAAAACTAATGAAAATAGTAAACATTTGCAATGTTATTTTCTGATTATCAGAAATTGCAGGAAGAAAAGTACTTAAGTCCTGATTTTGATAAATCAGATTTCCCTTTAAGTTGATATTATAAGCAAAGAAATTGACCAGAATATTTATAATGTGGAAAAAATATACTTCCAGTACTTAACTACAAAACAGTTAAATCCACCTGCCAGTGATAATAAAGGTCTTAGTTCAGTCTTACTTCATTCAGAAATCTCATTTCTCCTTAAAATATGTCATCATTAATTTTGTTATTAAGCAAACTAAAATATATGTAAATATGTACAATTCTAAATATACATATGTAGTGCAACTTTCTTTACCCTATTTTGTAAATATTCAAAACCTTTTATACAATTCTTCTTTCCACTTAGCCGAAGTGACTGTGAAGGAGGTGCCTGTAAGGGATGAACATAAGAAGGAAATATTGTGCTACCACTAACAGTTCAAGGGGAGACAAGCTCTTATAAGGTTATGTCTCTGAATTGAGATTAAGACATTAAGAAATGACTAATGAAGGCAATCTTGACTTATTTGTGATTAAAGTATTAAGCATTTTTATGGTTCTGAAATCATGGTTACTGTTAGGGTTTCAATCTTGTAACAAGGACAGATGTAACTCTCCTAAGTTCATGGCATATTTAGTCCAGAGATGACTTTCACCATGTTTTATCCATCTTACAGCATCTATTAAGTGCAGAACCTCTACAATTCTCTTGAAAGCATATATAAAACTCTGGTTTTACAAGCTAAAAGTGTAGATATATCAGTGTAGATATGACAGGTTTCTTACACTTTTTTTTTAAAGTCATCTAGTTAAGCAGCTTAGAATGCACTGATGTGAAAAATCTGTTGGCATTCAGTAATGTGTTTGTCTTTCTGCACATCTGCAAGGAAAAAGTCACAGTAACAGTCACAGTTTCCCAACTGGGATGGAAGGAAACAGGAGTGATAAACACAGCCAAGAAAGAGGGCCTGTCCTGTTTACTTACTATCTTTATGCTTTTGCAAACTTTACAGAGAGGAAAGAGTGAACCTGGCACACACTGAACACAGTTGAAATTGTTGCCATTTATTTAAAAAGCTCACAAGTAATGTCATCTCAAGTCTTTTGGTTACAAGAGAAACTTTCCAATTAGGAACTTAAGCCTTCCTTCTTGTGTTTGAAGATGGTCTCAAGTAATAAGTCAAAGACAGGAGATCCATACTACTCATTAATTTATTGGATCTGCTGATTCCAAAGACACTTCATAAAACTTTAAAGTGAGCATTACTTTGGCATGAGTGTGCAACCTGCAGGTAGTAAAAGCAAGAAGCTGCTACAAGAAAGAAGATGACTGTTATAAAGAAGGAAGAGGCTAGGGGAAAATATATGAAAGAAGAAAAATAAAACCTAATAACAAAAATATAATTCTAAGAATAGTGTAACTAGGTTATGCTGAGCCTAACAATATTTTCCTTTATATTTGTAATTTGATTTAATCTTGTTAATCTGTGTGTGTAGTTTCTTTAAGTAATTATATTCATGTTGAATATTAAAAATAAAGAAAGCTTGTGTACAAAATATTAGGCTATATTTTTAGTTTGGTCACTAAGCAAAGCCTTCTACTGATATCATTGATTGTTCCTCTCTGTACTGTGGAATTTGTCTCTATCTCATCTGAAATTCATACACAATACATAGAATATGATTACACGAAAATGCATATTTTTTGTAAAATGAATATCTGCACAACAAGGTAGTGAATGAACTTCATAATGGTTGTATGAAAAGCTTTGAAAGATGAAAAATCATCTGATCATTAGATCAAATTTTCAACACTATTAAAATACAGCAATTCAAGAAGATGTAGCTTTATAATAGCCTCACTGTTGGTGCATTCAGAGATAAAATTATCTTCTTAGTCCAACTGTTTTCCTATTTATAGATTGTACTAGCCTTTTTTGCCATTTTACTAGAATCATAAGAAGAGATATGTAAATATCTATTTCCTCAAATCGCAGTATCTGCAATTTTGTAATGTTAACTCCCTTAAAAAATGGGGCCTTGCTCTTTCCTTAGCAGGATTAGTACAGACTGAAAAAGTGAAATCAGCTTTTAGTTTAATTAGCATTCCTTCCCCTCTTCCAAGCTAGAAGTTAGCCTTACACTGCATTCCTTTGTGAAGTTTCCTCCTGACATAAAGTACTGCAGTGAACCTGGACAGAGCAACTGATGTAGGACCTTGCCTCTTTAACTCATGTTTGATGAACCAGAAGAACCCATAGAGGTCTGAAAATTGGTTCCCAGAGGAATGACTCTTGTCATCTTTTGCTTTTGTTATTTTCACTTTTTTGTTATTTTTGTTATTTGTTATATTGCTATTTTTGTTATTTTGTTATTTTCACTTTCTTTGTTATTTTTCACTCAGAATAAGTCTTGTTGCAGAGTTTCTTTAGACAATAGGCAGAAGTGATAAGTATTTAGTGAAATATGCTAAGGATTCTCGGTTCACAGTGAAATATTCTAAGAATATGAGATTTGCTTTGTACCTGATACAACTCCTGCTCCTATAATACAATGAAAAATACGTATTTAAGACATCTTTACCCAAAGCCCATCTTAAGAACCCCAAACATATATACCTTTTGGAAGACAATAAAAAAAAAAAAAAACACATTATATCTACAGATCATTGTAACATTTAAACAGTCAAACACAAATTCATCTGTGTAACTAGATTACGAGTATGAGGCAAACAAATGGCTCAAGAAAATCCACACATAAGTAAACAGCTAGAGATTTGCTGAGAGACAATGCTGAAACTATGAAAATATCACTTAATTATTTTTTCTTAATAGTCAACCTACAAAATTAATTTCAAACAGGCACAGTAAGGAATCTGTAAAATGTAAACAAACACAAGAAGTACAGTGGAATTAATAATACATAGTTCTTCTGTAGAAAATGGACCTTCTTTAGAAGAACCAGGTGGACCCACAGGGCTGTGAAGAAGCACATCTTAAATTACCTGTGTGTCATAAGGGGTGACAAATACTGAGTAAGGCAAAACCATATGGATCACTTTGTTGATTAGAAAAAAATGTATTTTTCTCTTGAATTTTGTATCTGCTGTTAAAATAATTGGTACCTGGTTTGAACGAAGCTGTCTGATCATTAAATACCAGGGCCACAATGTCTTGTCTACTGGGAAAGACATTGTGGTCACAGACACCCAGCGGGAAAGACATTGTTGCCTTAGCTGCAAGGTAGAAATACTTGATACGTATGAAATTATATTCTGTAACACATTCTACAAATGAGGAAATTTTGGACACATCGCTATCAGAGATAAGGGGGAAGAGCTAGTATATTAAACTATATTCACTACATATCTTTATGTGAGCTAGATAGCTTAGTTGCTCTGTTAATTCCAGGTCCTTGTCATTTTCCACACAAGAGAAAACTCATTTCACTCCCACACTTTCTAGAGAAAAGCAATTAATTGCCTCCAAAACAAAATCTGACTGCGGTTCTCAGGACAGCTTGCTCCAGGGATCATTTCCAATACCCCGTATAGACACAACTACACCAGATTTGCTCGCTTTGCCCTATACAGTCTTCTAATACCACTCCAGCAGGTTGTATACTTGCAAGCATTCCTACCTGCCCTCAGGTTAAATCAGAAGACGTGCCGCAAACCTCCCCTCTTTGCTGCTTTAAAATTCTCACACCAAGGGCTGCAGGATATCTGTCACAGTATTTCAAACATCTGGAGTGGAAAAAAAGTGGACCAAAAATAAAAGTTTTATCTTAGGGTCATACAGGCATTACATGAAGCATGAGGGGAGCCAGGGCCGTGTGCTATGCTGTATGAATGCAGCTAGTCTGATCTGAAGAAAGTTAGCCCTGAGTAATAAACATGCACATGAGACATTCTGCACCACTTGGCATGGGATCAGCCGTTTGGGGTGGATGCATATGCAGCCAAATTAAAAAAAAGAATCCAAGGTGAAAGCAGTATCAAAAGCATGGCATCTGGTAACAGTTTTGTACTATGTTCCTTCATAATGCTATCGTAAAAGTCTTATATCTCCTTTGAAATTCTGAAAGTTATTTTCAATTTAGATGCAAATATTCATGCTTGTACACATCATCATCACAATCAACATCTCAGATGTGCTCACTTAAAATAAAAAAGAATAAAACAAGATCTACTTTACTTCACTACAGCTGAGATTTATAAGACACGTTGGAGGCAACTTTACCACTGCCTATATTCAGATGTTGTGTGAAGAGAGGATGTCTATAAGCACTTACACGTACAGAGAAAGACAGTGTAAACTTACCTGTCTCATCCTCAAGGCACCTATAAAGCCTTCAACTGAGGAGGCATGAAGAATATTAATCAGGCCTGCTTTCTCCAATTCTATTCGCTTTTAGGAGTAGCAAAAGTCTCATCACTGAAGGAATGCGAAAATGCTATGTTTGGAAAGAGACCAAAATTTATACCTTCAGAAGCACCCCAGCTAGAAATTACCACTCTGTCTTTCTGCGAGGGGATGTATGCAATTAGATTGTTAGCTGTAATGGAAGAGTAACACAGAAGGAGAAGACAGAAAAAAACCTACAGAATCTGAGTCTGATATCACTCTGAATCTGAACACAACTGATTTACATTTTAAAATGATAGCATCCTGAATAAATCCTTCCCTCCCTATTCTTGAGTGATCCTGTGCTGTTTATGGGTTCTGTTTCATCCTTTAGTGTAAGACATGGCTCACAAAACAATTTCCAAAGTTTAAATGAACATTATGCATTACTGCACTATGCTGATACACCTACAGATCAATTTGCTATGGTACCAGCACTGAGGACAGTTGGCCACATTCAGTACTAACAAAAACAGTTTTACTGATCTGCTTCAGACAGTGGAGCTGCAGGTCCTGATCAAGAGTCTGAGTGTTGCCTTGCGTTTGCAGTGCTGTTTCTCATAGATAATGATTCTAAATATATATATATATATATACACACATATATGAATTGAAGGAATAATATGAGGATCAATAACAAAAATGAACCATAATGACTGGAATAAACCATAAGTGACATCTACCAAACATAAAATTCTGGGGACATGATGGGACTCTTAAAATACTTTCAAGGTAGCAATATATAAATGAAGGAATGGATTTATTTAGTCTAGCGAATGATGAAGATGGGGAAGAGTGGTCAGAAGCAAAGGACAGAAAAATTATGGTATTAAATATGAAAAAGATCTTAAGATGAAGACCAATTGGTCAGACAAATAAGATCCTTAAGGGCATGTGGTCAAGGTGCTATCATTGCAGAAAGGCTAGATAAATCATTAGGTGGAATGATGTACCATGCTTCTGCAAAGGGCTGAGCAGCTGATCACTCTGATGGGTTTTAGCATTATAACCATTCAAATAGCATACAGACAGTTTACTTGCCCCTAGTTTCACAGTTTCTCAGTTTCACTCTAAAAGGACCAAAGATGGGAAAGGCACTATTAATCTCAGTGCCCAGCTATAGATATTGGCAGACTCTCAGACTATAAGCTATACATATTTAGTATCTGATTCAGATACTGCCAAGACTCTAAATTTGCACCAACTTATTGTAGGCATCAGTTAAGGTATTTGTCAACAACAAATTAAACTGAAATTAAACACAGATCTCTATGTTTGAAACTAACTTTCTGGAGCCTTAATATCTTCAGTAACATTTCAAGTGACTATTTCAAATATCTTTAAAAAATGCAGGAAAAAATGAAGGCAAAACTGCCAAGGAACAGGCATTTATATATATATATGTATATGTATGTACCTTTTTGATCGTGAGGAAAAAAAATTGCATAGGGGGTCATTACTGAAAAAATAATCCCTTAAGTGAAACGAAGAGGACAAAAAACTGAATCCACAGGAATCCTGAATATTTTGTATAAATTCCTTATTGAAAACAAGACAATAGCAAAATTCATTGTGACTAGCAAGACGAGGATTTCATTAAATTTCATAGAGATCAGCTTCCACAACCCCCCAGATTAAAATGATAGGATTATATAAACAAAAGTCAGATTGTGTAATACTATGAATTTCTGCTGTTAATAACAATTAAATCAGTAATCTCTGAAAAGTTATTGAAAAGATCACTTTGGCATTCTTCCTTTTCACAAAAAGAATGTGCACTTTCAAATGGACTTGTTTGATTTCAGTGACAGGAAATTATATGAAATAGAGATCAAATGTGTACAACCACATGCCAAGCCCTTATCACAAGGCAGTGAAGATAACGCAACTGCTTGCATTATAACTGTATTGTGTTAGCAGGAAAGCAGAGCTTATTTGCAGAGGCAGAGTCTGACAGGTAGTACCTAACATCATAATATTGCAGTACAATATCCTCAAAGATGCACCTCTTGAATCATCAGCTGATTTGGCGAGGATGATTCAAGAGACTCATCTTTGTGGATGTTCTGCAAACATAAGCACTGGCATCTTCCTACTAAGTATGTGGAGCTACACTTTCTCCATAGCAAAATTTTGTTTATGACTTTTCTCACATGCAGTGTCCAGAATACAGCAAGAACCACATTTTATTCCTCTCAAATATTACATTATGATCACTGCTTAAGTACAATGTTATTGTGGATGACCTGGATAAGATTTTTTTTCCCAAATATTATGTTCTAGTAGTCCTAATAATGAATATTGTTCACTAAAGGCCAAATATATTTTCTTCTTTGCTTTCTTTGTGTGACGGTTGCAAACAGGGTTGCTCTTAAATCTTGTACCATCCAAATCAATGTTTGTGTCCTTATATTAGCCAAAAACTTAGGTATAGGCATAAAACATTAACCTTGTGTCACATTAGAGATTTTTTATGATCTGCTTTTCCTAAAAATATTTTAGAAATGCAACTGAAACAACTGTTAATGAAATGGCATAGAACCTAGATCTCTAGAACAAGTAACGCGTCCTGGATATAGTACATCTGCTAATTTAGACTCTGCTAAATTAAGAATTCTACTAAGACGACAGTTATCTAAGCATTTGTGTGTATAAGTACCTCAAGGGAGGCAGTGAGGAGGATGGGGCCCGCCTCTTTTCAGTAGTGGCCAGTGACAGAACA
>JAWLRI010000329.1:343618-402807 GCA_034781795.1 Crypturellus tataupa
AGGGGGGTTGGACTAGATGACCTCTAGAGGTCCCTTCCAACCTTAGGCATTCTATGATTCTATGATTCTATGATTTTGAAATTTCCACTTGGTGTTTCCTGACACTAAAAATAGCATGTACATGAAATATGAACAAGGGTTTGTGATTTGAGTTTGTGATCGATTCTACGTGTATTTTCCTCAGCTACAGCTCCCAAAAAAAAAGTAGTATTAAACAGAATTGTTATATTAAAAGTGTTATTTATTTATTTAATTAATATTTGGGATTCAAATGAGCTTCTCTCCTCTCTCATAGGCCTGACACACACCAATGTGTGCATAACTCCTACTACACCCGAAGGAAAGCAATACTGAAGTGTTATTCACAGCATTCAGCAATTTGGACAGGCGTTTACCAGGTTATAGTGAACAAGGATACTAGTTGAGAGGGTTTCTAGTCCATAAATTTGGTCTCTACTCCATAAGATGTAGACCAACTATAGAAAGATTGAGATGTTGGATGAAAATTCAAGATTAATATATCACTGAAAGAACTATCGTTCATTATTTCCATCATCCTTGCTAGCCTCCATTTATGATAACTCTTAACTAAATATGGAATGATATACTTGTTGTGCCTGTACTCTGACATTGTACTGCATAAATTATCAACTTGACAACTGTCACACAGAAATAAAGATAAAATGCCATATATTTTAATTACTATATTTATTAAATGAAAATTAGTAGTTTATCAACTAAATTAAGGCACTAGCTTATAATTACCATAGTTTTAAATGACAAGTTAAATGTATAATCATCAATTATAGGCTTAATTAATGTATATAGGGGAAATTTGAGGGAGGGTTTTTTTTAATTTTGATGCTTTAATTATACCGTAATAAGTCTATTTTATTTTTTCAATGATGTTCATATAAGAGCTACATGAAATTAACGTGTAATTAACTAAGGATGAAATGAACTTCTAGCTTTCAGTTTAGTTTTGTGCTTTCCACAAGGATAAAATAGAGTATAAAAGATAGGACCTTTCCAAGCGTGGAAATTGATTATTACTAAGCAAAAGAGTATTAAACTAACAAAATTCTTTTTTTTTTTCCACAGTGGAATTTATCAAGAGTATTTTCATCAAAACTAAGAGAACTCTACTAGAAGGAAACTACAATAAGTAAAAGAAGGTGAGCATGGTATGAGCCTACTAACTGTAGTGACCCAAGCTTAATTCTTTGTTCTGTCAGGGCCCATGTGTGAGCAAAGAAATTATTATTTTTTATTTATTCTTTTTAATTCATTGTTCCATCCACTGCATTAGCAATGGCCTATGTGGATGGATATAGATTGGCCTGGACTTATTCTGTCAATGTTCTGCGACAGGAAAAGATGAGTTGTTAGAAAAAATCCAGCTCTGCTTTGGAAGCTGATGTTGGGTGAACGAGGTGCTTACTCCACATTAATAGGCAAACTGATCTTTTGGATTGTCTTTTAAATTATCTAGCTACGTGATTAAGAACTCCAGTATGCATGTAAAATACAAATAGCACTTAAATTTTTTGTTTTTATTTTCAATAAAGTATCTTCTAGTGCCAAGAGAATTAAACACAGTATATCTCACCTTATCCTCCACACCATTTAAGAGGACAACCAGTTAATAAGGTATTTTGATTATTTGAAAGGTTCCAGTAGTACCTAGTAGAATTTTAAAAAGTAATAAATAACATTATTGAATGTGTCTGTTACTTATAGACAGAAAACAATTACTTTTGTTTACTATATTCTCTATTTTTGTCTTAAAGATTAAATAGAGACCACTATCTCCGATGACCTTTTGTGACTCTGGTGAATAAATAGAACAGCAAAGAGCTATATTCATAACCTTTAGATCCTTGAATTTACGCATCAGTGAAATGTACTTTGCCAGAGAAGGAATTAAACTAAAAACTACCTCTTAAGGAAGGGATAGAGAAATCCATTAAGTCTCAGCTGGATTTCTTAGTGTTTCAGGGAATGTCAACAAATTAGCTTTTATTATCTGTGCCTCAAATAATAACAAGCTCCGTGATATTTAGAGTAGATCCTACTGAACTAAAAATACAAATCACAAAAGTACAATTTAAAAGAAAATAGTTAAGGTATTGTAATTAAAATAGAATTAATATATCCATAGCATTGCCATCATCTCAAGGTTCCTCAAATTTTTGGAAAGGAAAGCATTTGTATGTAAAGAAGAGGCAGGAAAAGAAACACACTGGTGGAAGCTTTAATTCCTCACTTTGAAAAAGTTAATGAGTGTTTAGCAAATTCTTTTTGGTCATTACTTCAAAAACATCAACTAAAAATATGATTGGCTTTCTTTTAGTATTGTCATTCAGATTTTAAATCTTGCGTTCATATTTTCTCCCTATTTTTAAAACCAAATTAACTTTGTCTTCAAGCACAGATTAAGATACATAGCAAAGTGTGTGGTTGTTGGCTAAAGAGGCACAAGGACTGAGACAGGGGGTTTACCAGGAGCCCCATCTCAGGGATAACACCAATGAACTCTTTAAGCCTGACCTGGTTTTGATTGAAGGGATCCATCCATGCGATAGTAGTAGATATTAGGGTCTGCTGCGAGAGTGGGCTAACAACCTTGAGTGATGCAGCGGTAGAGAAAGTGGGCAAGTATCAACAGTTTAGAACATGCCTTAGAAGGCAGTATCTGCTAGTTCTACACTCTTGCAGGCAAGTTTATGACTGAAAAGCAATGAAAGAAAATCAACCTTGTATATTGAAAGGGTATTATTTATTCCTTTTATTTCATTACACTTCCTGCTGTTCAGTTTTCTTGAATGTCTTACCTATGTGTGTTATGAGATTGAAAGAATCAAACGGCCTTATTTATAATATTTGCATTGTTTACTTCCTCAGTTTTCTTTTTATTGCAAAAATAAAAACTACTCTTTTTAATGCAGACTTTAACAGTATTGCCTTAATACTTCAGAAAAATTCTGAAATAGACATATATTATGTCATACAAATTATAGTTTTGTGCAGGAGCATTGGAAAAAAAAGCCAAACTTTTGGAGATCCCAGATAAATCATTATCCAAAATGGCAAATGTCTTTTGAAATAGATTCAATCTTCTTTCGGAGCAGGACTGTATTTACTGTTTTTTTTTAAAGGATACAGGACACCAATATAATGTAACAGTAGCACACAAAAACAGTAAACAATTTATTGCCATAAGGAGAGAAAAACCTTTTCCTGTAATAAAATGTTAAATGTTTCCTGTAATAAACAGAAGTAATCTGTAAACTTAAAAAAAAAAAAAAAGCCTGTTCTTTTAAATTTTATCTTCGTTAAGCCCTAATAGGTGTACTGACAATACACTTAGAAATTACTGAAGTACCATAATATATAATACCACAGCATGAAGAAAAAGTTAGAAATTTTAGGAAATTTAGGAATTTCAAAGCTATTTAGCAAAGTATAGGCTGCTTAACATGAACATAAGAATATCTAGTTGCACTCTGGATTTTTTAGAATTTGTATTTAAAGTCTGTATTCAACTTCATGTGTTTACTGAAGTATACATAGTGCTTTTAAATATACATAGCATATGAACCACTTGAGTTTCATATATCTCAAAAAACAAGACCACCATGAAATTCACAAGAACTGCATGGAATCTGACACTTTCTTTCACTTCAGATCAAATTATTAAATATCCTTTTCCAAAGCAGTAATTGTAATATTTTAAATGGTCACACAAAAACAAGTGAAGGAAAACATTTGAGCCAAATATTTGAAATACAATGAAAAAGTCCTAGTTATCACTAGTTGTATAAATTGGACAGAAATTTTCTCAAAGAAAGAGATTATCTAATGTTTTTCAAACTGTTACTCAGTCTCTGGTAATGATACAAACTGTATAGTAGCCAACAAATATATCCCTGATATTCTATGGTGGACATTAAAAAACTATCATCACAGTTGTAATGAACAAGTAATTGAATGATTGAGCTCAGGGTTTTATCAAAGCTGGTAATATTCTGAACAAAGCTTTTATCATATATTTGTTTCTGTATCGCATTAATTGGTTTCTTATCACATTAGCCAACTCCCCTTTCCCTAATAGCATATGAAAGTCAATAATATGTTAAAACATTGATAATACTTTAAGACTTATTAACAACTTTCATGAGATTAGCTTATTCTATTTTCATTAATACAGTAAAGCTCTCAGATCATAAACTGTCAAGTACCTTTCATATCATATTAGTTTAAATTAAATCTTTAAGACAAAAGGAAGATATCATATAAAAGTCTCACTGTGTAACTAGCTTCCTAAGTATACAAGCTTGCATTTCATTACACTAGATCACAGAAAGCGTTTCTACTGGCAACATTTTCCTTGATTTATTAATATGATGATCTCTAATAACATTCCACAAACAAACAAAAGACCACCTGGATGTCACCCTGTGCCACGTGCTCTAGGTGTCCCTGCTGGAGCAGGGGGTTGGACTAGATCTTTGGAGGTCCCTTCCAACCTCAACTATTCCGTGATTCTGTGACGGTCTTAGTATCCTCTCTTCACAGCATAGCCAATATACTAATTTGATTACTGAAATACATCCATTGCTATATGTCTATGACAGTAAGACACTTTCATGTCTTCACTCCTTTTCCTGCATTTCCAGTTGGTTGATTTCTAGGAATGACTGACTAATGTATTAGCATGGTATCTTAATTTACATATATGCTAGAGCTGATATGATCACTGACACAAGATATAAGCATGGCTTTGGAGATGTGTTCCTTTAATTTGGTTAAGAAAAATATTCCAAGTTAAATTAATTCAATTTTTAAAAGGAATCTTTTTTTTTCTTCTTTTTTCAGATACATGATGTCACATTTTAGTGCATAAACACACCTCTGTCTATAGACAAGACTGTCATTAGCTATTAGCTGCATTGACATGTAGGTCAGAAAAAGGAAAAAATGAACTCAGAAGCCTGATGAAGGTTATCAGCATTGAGCTGCAAGTTTTTTTCTGAAAATATGAGAGAAAAAGGCATCAGTGGACATTTAGGATTTTTACTCTTGTGACTCCCCGAAGTGGTTAGCACAGGTGAGTAAACACAGAAAGAATATTGACAGGTCAGGTATTCATAACTAGCATAATTTACTTTTCTTTTGGAAAAAGGGAAGAAAGACAGCTATGACTTTCCAAAGCATGGTCTCCAATTTCTACTCCCATCAGCAAGTGTTGAACTTCCTGATATCCAGAAGCAAAATTTCACTGAAGTATTTTCTCTCCTGAAGCTGTACAGGTAGAGGTACATTATTGTAGAACAAACTATGGGCTTGAAAACTGTGGCACTGACCCATTATCTACAGTGTCGGTTCTAAATTTATATATATATTTTTTTAAGTCAAGTGTGTTAATAGACCATCTCTATAGCATCCTGGATGGCAGTTATAGCAATACAGATAAAACTTAATAGCTAATAATAATTGTCTTCCTTTCAAATACACAGTAAATGCATATGAACAAAGCAAAACTGCCACAATACACATTTTAGGTGTGCCTTGGATTACTTATTTTCACTAAGTTTATAACTTATAACTCTGTTTTCTCCAGTTAGATTGGGCTTATTTAGTTTGGCTTTCACATTTATTTTCCTAAGAAGAATGCCTTAAAATAGGAATATATGTACTATATTATTCTTTAGTGGTAAACTGTTGCTCCATCCTATATTTATGAAATCAATACATTAAAAACAAAAATAAGAAAAACCCTGAAAAACAAAACAAATAAGTAAATTCAGCTCTTATTTATTTGATTCCTTGAACTGAACATGGCAATTTCTGAGTACTTAGTGTTACTGAGGCATTTAGAAAAAAGATTGAGATGGAAATGAAAACTATAATTTTATGAAAAACAATCATGTGAACTGCAACCCTTTTACTGTGATCTAAGAATATCTACCTACCATTTTCAATAATCATGTATACAGATATGCAAATAGAATGATAAACATAAACTTATACTTACTTACTATTAACTTCAGTGGTTTATTTTGATAATGTCACAGGGCAATATTCTACAAATCTATTAGAGTTTACATAACATCTCTGCAATGGTATGATCATCCTTATAACTGAAAGTAATGAAGATATGGCAGAAATAAAAATAAACTAATTTTAATCTTATTAGATTTTGCATTTATACAGATTTCATAAGCAAATAGCACTAACAGTGTAGAGGCTAAGTGATAGACACTATCTGTGTATTATCAGCATCACTTTGTGGTCTCATTAGACTCTTTTCAGAGGGCTGGGTCTCCCCATTTGTTTCCAGATGAACATTTTCAACATTAGACCACACAGAGACAACATGGGTAAAATTAATCTCATCTACTTTAACAAAACTACAATATAGGCAGTGGAGCTAATCAGTTTCCTTTGTAATCAGTGGAGAGAAATAAATGTTCTTAGTCTGAAATTTATTTGATCTCACATAGAGAATTAGATAAATTCAGCATAGAACTTCCATTTTCTTCTGCAGACTGTAATTTGTGCTTGGATAGGCAGTTCATAGAAAATGTCTGAAAGATAAAGACCATCCTATTTTTGCCTTGTAAATGTACTTTTTTTTGACTTATTGATTTACACAAAATGAATGATTAATTTTATAAATGTAGATATAATGTCCAATTCCGATAAAGAATATCTAAGTCCAAGATCCTCTTCCCATGCTATTTTATAAAAAGGCATAAGGAGAAACAATCATAACAAGAGAGAAACGCAAGCCAGAAGAGCCAAGAAATGGACCTGTTTCACTCATCCTGAAGAGGTTACTCCTATACCTGTCTAGAATGACTTCACAGATGCTTTGAAAAATGGGCATCACCCATTGTGTGAAAGTACAATAATCTTCGGGAAAAAAAAAAGAAAAAAAAAAAAAGCTATTGTGAGGGAAATAGATCTCGCTTCTTCAGGAGAAATTTCAAAAATATTTATTTTATTCAAATACAGAAATCAAAAGTTAAAAAATATATATCTTAATTGCCTTCATGGGGAAGAAAAAGTGCTTTCTTATTCCAATAAAAGGGAGAGATTTTAGAAAACCTGCACAGTAATTTGTGTATCCCAATAAAGTTTAATAACTGTTATGGGTTCACCTTTGCCGTTTAAAAAGTTGAATTTCAATTCAGTCTGTATAACTCCTTGAGCCAAAGTTGTGGTAAGAGAAACATGCCAAGGTCTTAATTTATCTCTTTGAGTAAGATAGAAGTCTAAGTGTTGCAGTTAACTATATACAGGAGAAGAGATTAGTGTATTAACTAACATTTAAGGTGACTTTGACTGCCAAAAATAACATTAGGAGATTCTCACTAGTCTAGCTCTGCCTTGGCATAGTGTCAACTGTGAACATGGAGCCAAGTGAGTCACAGGTACTGAACTCTAATTTAACTTCAAGTTTCACAATATTACTCATTATGCTGTGGTGTAGACTTGCCAAATCTTCAGCTGGAATCAAAAAGGCTCTTAATTGGTCACTAAGGGTAAAGAAGAGCAAGAAATAAGTTCTCATTCATTTCCCATTGGAAGACTGAAAGCCTAAAGCATGTCAGTGAGTTCCAGGGTCCTTCTATGTTTGTACAAATCAGTAGTTCCTCTTATCTTCCAAGTTATTAAACCAGGAAAATATGTTTCTTTTTTCTTTATTTTAATTTATATAATATCTAGTAAAATAATAACATTTATATTGTCAATGCTAATCCAGAACAAAATAAAAAACAAACAAACAAACAAAAAACTCTTTTAGCAATTGCTGTGCTAATAGTTGTCCATTCCCTATTATACCCAATATCTTTATATCCTGGTCTGACGCTGGTCTCCCAATATTTTCTACAGAGAAAACTCCTTACTAGTTATATTTTTAAACCAATGGGGGCCTTCATTCTTTAAAAGTCACAATTGGCTATTCAAAAGCCAAGATCAAGTTGCTAGCCACCAAGTCACTCAGTTACTTGTGAAGATAGTCATGGGTAAGATTCATTCACCTCAGCTGCAAGTTGTGCAGTCAAAACATATTGGTCATGCTCTCTTTATAGTCAAAGGAAATAAATAGGCAGTTTGGAAATAAGATTAACTCAGCCCATTTTAAGAAGGAATGAAATCACCCTCTCAGGGTACCCATCTCCCTCCACTGTTTATAGCAAGAGCCTAGACAAATAGCTTAATGGAGACAAGTAATTATTAAATGTCTATGTATCTCATTGTAACTGAGTTCACTGGGAGCTGAGTGCTTAAATAGCTTTCCTCCATCAGTGGAGAGAGGAAAGAAATCCTCCGTCCTCTTATTAATACATAACACAGAGCATAAAAAATATAACAATTATTCTTGATATCTTTCCTTCACATGTTTTGTTTCATATTTTGCAATGTGTGTTGATTCTTTTTTTTTTTTTTTTACCCTTTCTGGAATATAAATCAGTTGGACATTGTAACTGTCTTTCTAATATACAAGTACTATGTTTTTGGTGGCATTGGTGTTTGATACAAACACCACTTTGTGAATTGAAAAACTCCTCAAGTCCTAAAACACTAAATGCTACTCAATTTATACATGTTTCAAATGAGGGAAATTATTGGAAAATTGTGGCTTCTCTTTTGCCTTGAGAGTTTTAGTATGAGCATGAAATATTATTTACCTGAATAGCGGAAGTTTTATATATGCTTTCATGACCTATCTCAAATCAAACTTTTTTAAAATATTTAGATTCCAGTGTTTGTTACAACTTTGAACATTGTCTCTATCTATTATGTAGACGTAAAAAGGAAAAAAAAAAAAAAAAGGCACCTTTTCTTACTGAACATAGTTTGGCAAAGTATCCATTTACCACTGTAAAAGATAACCTGCATATGCTCTTATTACTCCTTCTTCCTTGCAATATTAAGTTCTAAGCTAGCATTTGACTGTTCCCGAAATAGACAGTTAAATTTCTTATGTCAGCTTTTCTTGTATCTCCCTACCAGACAGAAAACTACCTCTATGTCCAGTTCCTGGGTGCTGCGCAGCTGAGCATGTAATCTGCTAATATCTGTTTTTTTCTGAAAGTCATTTGTACTTTCTCCTGATAATAAAACATTCCTCTGCTGATAATAAAACATTCTTGCTCTCTGTCACATTAAGAATGAATATTTACCCTTCGTGAACCCTTCAGCCTGTATGAGAAACTTTAGCATAAGCTGTTGAAATCTCCATCCACTCTTGACCGGGAAGATTAATAATAATTCTTTTTGATCAGAATTACTCTGTTGGCCAGCAATGGTTTCCATGGTAATCAGGTGATAGACTGAGCTGAAGCAGATTTCATCAGTTGTAAAAGAGCATTAGAAATATCCTACATTTCAAATTATATCTTAGTAGGACTGACTTTTACATACTGTAGCTCAGAGGCATACACACACACACAAAAGGACAGTTTTAAATATTGGAAAGCTTCCATAAGGAAAGAAATTAGAGTGCCCTCTTCTAATTTTTTTTCCAGGCAAGTGTTGTCCTACAAAAAAAGTGAAATATGAACTAGAGTTAACATATACCTTCTATATAATACTGAGGTGTTTAGTCAGTGTTTCATGTGCTAATGGGAATAACTCAAACTACTGCAGGTCTTAGGAATTTAATGCCACAATAAATCATATATACTCAAGACCAGGAGGTTTAAATGGGGGGTAGATGATTCTAGTAGCAAGGACAAGCACATTTTTCTTGCAACTTCATGCTGTAAAAACCTGCTTTGTTTTGTTTTAATTTATTTATTCTTACTATTATTCCTCTTTGCTTCTTTAAGGGAAAGTCCTTGGGAAAAAAACAATAAGAGTTTTTTATTCCACAGTCCAGCTGGTTCCCCCTGGCATAGCCAGTGTATGCATAAACATGCCAAATGAATACTTAATCCTTATTTTAATGGCAAATTCAAGAGTTGGGTGATGCATGTTTAGAATATAAATTAAATTGGAAAAGAAGGCAGTTAGTTAGAATTTATTATAGAATAGGTATTATCGAGGCATGGTTTATTTCAAAGCATGGTGGTACATTTATGGTAAACATTCCTGGAAGCTCCAGATATAGACTCATGAGCGAGAGAATGAGGAAGAAGAAAAGGAATAATCAAGAGCTTATTGCATAGAATTTATTTTGCAGGAGAGAAATAGGTGGGATGGGGCTGAACAGAATGAATCCATGCACATTTGAGAAGAAACTGTAAGATCACAGATATGGCAACTCCAGTCCAAACCCAAATTTTCAACCCGTAGGTCTGCCTGCACTTCAAGCATTCTTATCAATGTACCGCTATAACTGTATAAATGCAAAATCAGAGAAAATGATTTCAAATGATCATTTCAAATGATGACCATTTAGTGAGTTACTCGATAGCACAAAATGATAAGAAATGATAATGCAACCTTTTCTTCTAGTAATGCTTATGAAAGTTTCCAAGAAAGGACAGACTGTTGCCATTCTGTAATTTCTCAAGTTGGATATTACATAAAGTTTGAGATTACTAAGATTCATACCATATATAGTGGAGAGTTAGAATGGGGCAGATGCATTGAGAGGTCAGCTTCCTAAAAATTACTAATGAAAACATCAACATCATCCTAGGTAAATGTTCACAAAGACTAAATAATAAGACTGTATCCCATGAACACGCTCAGCAGCCAGGGCAGTTTGGGTGACTGGCGGAGGTTTTGGTTGAAGGCAAAAGTGCACTGGCAGAAGGCCCTGAACCAGGATTCAAGTACCTGTGATTCCAGGGCTGCCACATCCCCAGGGTGCTCTGCACTTGGGTAGGCGAGGCAAAGATTCTTGTCTTGAGTCATGCTCTCCAGGATTTCTGATATAGTAAGGATTGTTGTAGCACTAGGGAACCCTGATGCAGAGACAAAGCTCCCAAAATGAACATCCTCTGCAGTCTGGAGCTTTAGGATGATGCATCCAGGTGTAATGAAGAACTAAGGAATCATTCTGATACTTTTGGGGAAATAGTCTTTGTTACTTCAGTTTTCAGGCTTATTTTGCCTGGAGATTAAATTGTTACATACTGTTAGCTTTATTGGTGTAATTGCCAAGAGTTCTTGTCAAATTTAAGGACTTGGATGTACTTGATATTATCTAAACATGGAATTAAAAAAATAAGAAAAAAAAAAAGCTTTAGGGCAAGAGCTGGAATGTAGTTAAAGGATATAAATCATAAATAATAAGTCAAGAGAGAAAAATCAGAAGAAAAATGAAATCCTCTTCAGAGTACTAATAGGTATAAAGTCTGGTAAAAGGACACTGATCTTTTAACTTCTGATGGACCATTAGTTTGTATGTGATCCAGTTCATTAGTATGTCCAAACTAAACATCACTACTGAGTGATGGCTATTCAATTGCTTATTTAAATTGATCCTATGGTCTCACTTCACTTCCTGCTGGACAGATATCTGCATTACAACTGACATTCTTGTTAACAGTCTCAAGAAGACATGAATAGAGCAAACATGGAGAAAATCTGTCCAGAGATTTTGATTTCTTCCATTCTCCCAAAACAGCATTATTTTTTTTTTTTTTTTTGGGGGGGGGGAGGGCGGGGAATGGAGAGGGGAATGGAGGGGGAGGGGGCAGGTTAATTCTGCAAATGGCTTTGCATAATTTTTCAAAAGATTTTCTCTGTAACTAATCTGGGATTGACACTGGTTATTTCATCAGGAAAAAACTGGTGCTCCACAAAATTTTATGGAATATGTATAGAAATTGAATTCTGCATTTCAATCACTTATTTTTCAAAATTGACTTTCTTTTAGAGAAACCATTTTTGCATTAGGCAAATAGTATTTCGATATTTACAGTTTTTCATAGTGTTCTTAGCCCTGTAATAGGATATACTAGAAATAGTTCATAATGGGGACTAGTAGAATGGATACAATAATGGTAATTACACATGAGCTTAACTTTCTTCTTGAGTAGTATCATCATATTTAGCAGTACCCCTACCTCAAGTGCAGTTAGTTCTAAGCCTAAATATCTTTCTTGATCAAGGTAAAACTAAAGTAATTTGTCCAAGGTAAACTGACAAAATTATAATGGGGATCACTGCAGACCAGCCTGATATAAAGGACATCAAGTCCAGTATTCTTAAAAAAAAAAAAAAAAAAAGGTAGATGCTTATCTCTTCATTTGTTTAAAAGAGGACACAGAACAAGCAGCAAAGAAATAAAGTGAATTCCAGATTTGCCTTGCAATTTGCAGATGTTGGGTAATTAACAAATTAAGTTTAATGTTGCAAGGGAAAGCACAGAAGAAGGACAAAAGTGCAATATAATTAGAATCACATTAGAGCAGGAAGACTGAAGACCTGATTCTGCATCCATTGAAGGCAATAGCGAAGCTCCATTATTTTCATGCAAGATTGGATCCTTTAAAAAAACTGACATGTTTCCAAAATATCTAGGAAAAAAAGAGATTGTTCAGATATTGCAAACAGAATACAGATAATAGAACCATAAAGAAACCTAAAGATAAATTTCTTAGTACAAGACATAATGCACTATAAGCTATAAAAAGCATCTCTGAGGGCCTCTGAACTGGAATATTTTAAAATAGAGGAAAACATATATTTTTACTTTTGACTATCCACTTAATAATATATGATTTGTAATAGAAATGTGCTGGAAAATTCAAGAAAAATATTTATTTGGGATTCATCCGATTGCATCTACAGCTAAGACAAACTTTATATTCAGTAAAGAGAACTAGTATTTTTAGAGACTCTGATTTGATTTCACTATCAATCAAGTAGGTGTTCATGATAAGGTAGTTGAATCATATCCTAGAAAAATCTTTTCAGCAACTACAAAGGGAGTCTGGGTGACAAAGTAAAGATAGGTGAAAAATTCTATACAAGATACATAACTAGGAGATAAAAAAAAGGCAAAGTACAATACTTGTTAATATAGGAAGACCAGTCTTTCATAGGATCGGGTAATCTCTACTGAAGACTCTTGAATAAGGGCAGAGGACTCAAAGCCAGTACAGTCTCTGTCCTGACCTGCTTATCATACCTAACATGAACAAGCTTGACAGGAGATCCTTCTAACCACATAATTTGTCTTCACACCTATATGGAACCATCTTTCACTCCTCTGTTTTTGGCATGAAAAGGATGTTCCCCGCTCAAGGGAACTCCTTCCCATAACTTAGCCTATGACAATGTCAATCTCACACCATCCCTTCTGATGTGGCTGGAAACACACTGATCACTGGGTTCCCCTACAAGCATATTGTGCCTGACTAATCTGACTGTCTTATCTGAGGAGAGAACTGGCTGTTTGGGTAGGAGAGGAATGGTGGATGTGATATATTTTGGCTTCAGCAAGCCACTTAGCACCATGTCACCACGTGGCCATATTAAAATAATGAAGTGGGCAATAAAGTGAGCAGAAAATGGTGTGGACTGTTGGTCTCAAGGGGCAGTGACTAGCAGTTAAAAAAAAAAAAAAAAAAAAAAAAAAAATAATACGATGGTGACCAGAAACTGATGGAAATATTTTTTTATTGTGGACTTTATAAACAACTTGTACAACAGAAGAGAGGGCACTATCAGCATGTTTGCAGATTATACCAAATTGGAATAAATAAAAAATATATTTGAGGGCAGGACTGCAATTCAGAGGATTGCAGGCTGGAGGAATAGGCTGACAAGGATCCAACGAGGTTCAATAAAGTACAATTGTAAAAAACCTTCATCTAGGAGGGAATAGCCTCATGAATCATAGAATCATAGAATGCCTAAGGTTGGAAGGGACCTCTAGAGGTCATCTAGTCCAACACCACTCATCCAGCCCACACCTCCAGACCTTATCTAGGAGGATGTTGTGAGGGATGGTGTCAAAAGCCTTGGTGAAGTCAAGATAGATAGCATCCACCACTCTCCCCTCATCTATCCAGCCGGTCATCCCATCATAGAAGGCTATCAGATTAGTCAAGCATGATTTCCCCTTGGTGAATCCATGCTGACTAGTCTTGAGCACCTTCTTGTCCTCCGTGTGCCTGGAGACAACAGCCAGCATGAGCCATTCCATCCCTTTTCCAGGTACAGAGGTGAGGCTGACCGGTCTGTAGTTGCCTGGGTCCTCCTTCTTGCCTTTTTTGAAGACTGGCGTGACATTGGCCTTCTTCCAGTCCTCCAGCACCTCCCCCATTCTCCAGGATCTTTCAAAGATGATGGAGAGTGGCTTAGCCACGACATCTGCCAGCTCATGCAGCAAGCACTGCAGCAAGTACTACTGACTGGGGGCTGGCTCGATAGAAAGCTAACATAAAATGATCTGTGGGTTCTGGCAGACAGGTTGAACATGATTCAAAACAGCACCCTTGACGCAAAGAAAGCCAGCTGCGTCCTGGGCCACATAAGCATGAGTATAGTCGGCAGATCCAGGGAAGTAATCCTTCCTCTCTATTTGGAAGATGTAAGACCTCATCTGGAGACACATGTCCATTTTTGGGCTCCACAGCACAAAAGATAAAGTGATTTACTGAGTTGTGTGGAGGCACCAAACAGTTAGGGCTTGGATCACATGGTGCGTGAGAGGCTGTGAGGTTTGTTCAGCCTAAAGAAGAAAGTTTAGGACAGACCTCATTGCTGACCTCACTTTTATAATGGTAGATCAAACCAAAGATAGATACAGACTCTTCCAGGAAGTGTTGAAAGCCAGTAGACAAGTTGAGGATTAGGAAATTTTGATCATATATATATATATTTACATATATATATAATATTCCTTATATTATGAGCGTGGTGAAACCCTGAACACTGAAATATTTTTTCCCAGAGATATTGTGGAATCATGGAGACACATGATTCTGTGATTCAACATGTAAATAGACTTGCTCCCCTGAACAAGGGGTTGGTCTAGAGGTCCCTTCTGACGATAGTATGCTTTGATTTTGATTTTGTTTAAATGGTAGCCGCTCTTCACTGATGCCTGCCATTTTTTTTTTTTTTTTTTGATTTACAAGCTACCTGGGAAGAAAACATTATTTCTTTTCCATCTGATTCACTATGCCCTAAAAAAAGAAAATATTTACTTATTATTGAATAAAATTTTCCTCTACTTACCAACAGTAGGACCACGGTGTTGTCCTTGTGTGAACAGAAGAAATGTAACCTAGACTTCTTATTAATAGCATATTAATAATAATAATAAAAGACTCTTGCTATGAACAGAAGAAAGCTTGTCCCTCCCATCTCAAATGAGAAACATATTTCTTTAACAGGCTGTTTCCTAGACATTCTATAGATTTTGAGTGTCTCTATGAAATATTTATCTACAAATACGAGGTCCAGAAAATTAAAACCAAAAGAAAGTTGAGATTCATGATGAAGTTTCCTGACACCAAATTATGATTTAACAGAAAGCCTCTTACTAAAAGAAAAGGATAAAGTATCTGCTGACCCAGAGACTCACAGAACTTTGTCCAACTAGTAGATTACATAGCGTATTTTGACTAGGCTCAGCTTTGTATTGTTTAGTAAAACGAACAAAAAAATCTGTATAGTGTTGACAAAGACATAGGCATCTGCTTCCTATGTGTGTTGTTTGTTTTAATGAAAATATACTTTTTTTTCTTATTAAGGCAAAGAAAATATAAATGAAGAAATGAAAGCTTTTTCTGTTTACAACATCTAGAAGTAATATTGCAAGAAAGAATCTTAGTCAGGTCTATCCCTGGATTAAGGAGAATGAGTTATGAATACAGTGCAAAAACCTTAAACTTTAAAAAAAATAGAAGTGGAAAACTGATATACACCTGGCTTTCAGCAATGTAGACAAATTCATATTTATTGGAGGTAAGGGCACTTCAAAGACATTAGTTAAAGGGGCAGAAATGGAACTAAAGAAAAATAACTTGACCCAGACTTTTAAGAACCAGTGGAGTATCATAGCCACAAGGAAATAAACATTTGGAAATAGGGCTATGAAAAGAGATATAGAGTTATTTAAGGAAGAAGGAGATAGATACACAGCAAGGGCTATTTTTGGAGGCAGTAGTTCTGATGTGATTTTGTTTTAAAGTAGCCATCCATTCCAAATAAGTATACAGATTTCATCTAGAAATAGAATAAGGTATCTCTATCCATTCTTTAATGAAAATTACTTTTAAAATCTTATCTTACAGGCTGCCACAGAAGGTCACACTTTCTCTTGCTGTTGTTTAGTCTGTTGCGCCAGTCTATTCTTTCCAGTTCGTATCACCATTTCAACCTTCTGGCAAAGGACAGGAGCCTCATATAGAGAAATTAAACAGTGACGGCAATATTTTTAATGCAGCTCAGAAATAAAAATAGATGCATATATTAAGGATAAAAAGAGAAGGGCATCTGTGTCTCAATGAAACCCACATCTAGCTTATGTGTGAAAAGGGACAGTAGGTATCTGAATATAATTATGATCTGCTTCTCAAAGAACAACTATGTTGAGCTTAATAAATGCTTTGCGATGCTATTACGTAATCAAAAGACCTGAAAATAGTAAGGATTTTAACAGCAGTTTCATGATACAATCCCTTACACAATGGAACAGTTACAGTTTCAAGATTAAGATAGTTTTGTATAATTCGGAAGAGACTACAAAGCTATGTGCTCTTAAAACCAGACTTGATTTTCTTGCTGGAAGTTGTGATTTTGAAGTTCTTTTGAACAACCAATGTAATTTTCTGGGTTTATACCCCTCTTCCTACTCATAGTTTAATTAAGATGCTGCAGCTAGAAGTCCATATATTCTAATGTAATGAGCATCTGAATTTCCTGGTTTTTTTCCTTTCCTTTTCCTTTCCCATTCCCATCTTCCCCCATGCCTTCACTCTGTTTCTTTACCTTTCTTTCAGAAGAACAGCACTTCCAGCATGCTGTGATTTGTACTCTTATATTCTTAGTAATACAACAGATCATTGTATTTCACTTCTGCATGCTAATACTGAACAGAAATTTTCTTTTTCAGCCCTTCTGAAAGACTGACTCTTTATGTTGTAAACACAAGCTCATATGAACATACATTCTTTTGTGCAACAGACAAGATCAGTGGGAAAGTATTTGCAAATAATTTATCACTCCAGTTATTCTTGAAACCACTAGCTTACAATTATGCACAAGAGTATTCTTTTTGCAAGATAACAGCATAAATTGTAAAGTTAATGAAGAACTGGCCTGCAGTGCTGGGAAAAATAAAATAAATGTATAAATAAATAAATTATTTAATTATTTATATACTGTGAAGATACTGAATCAATAAAAAGTTGTATGTGCAATTGCTTCTGCAAATATTCTAAATCAGGATCTTTCAGTTGTATGACTCTAAGTCATCACTTGTAAGACACACAGAGAGCTTTATGTTCCTTTGCTTCACTTGAGAAGATGGAGAAGTCACAGTAAAACAGAAATACTTTTAACCAGGTATTATAATCTAATAAAACAGTTGACATTACCACAGATCCAGACTGCCTTAGTCTCCTTAACAGTTTCAGCCTTGCAGTAACTTTGTCCAGTAAGGAATAATCACACTGAATGATGAGAAATTTAGTTAATGATAGACCAACAAATATTTCAGAGATAAAGTCCAGTGTAAACAAAATGTACCATAAGCAGGAAGTCCATAAAAATCTGATTAGTATCCAAAAACTTGACAAGTTTTTCCAGAAAAATTATATAGCTGCCTTGAGTTCTGCTACTGTTCAGACCCAGAGGCTACCCCAGAGGCTATGGTAGTTAATCTGAGCATCTCAGTATCCCTTTCACACTTGAAGCCCATTTGAAAGTCAGAAATGGATTTTCACCTGAGATCCCTAAGGAGCTTCACCTGATAAGCATGTTGAATACATGGACATCACAGAGTTCACTGCAGAGCAGCTTCTGTCTTTTTATTTTTTCTCTTTTTCTACTTTTTTTTTTTTCTTTTCTTTTTAAATAGGAACAAGTGAGGAGCACAGCACAGCAACTTGTTCCATAAAGGGAAAGAAAGGCAGCAGGACAGGTGCAGTAACTGTGTAATTGTGGTGTTAATGAGTTCTAACTCAGCAGTTGAGTATGGAAAGATGTGATGTATGAGAATGATTAGTGTATTCATAAATAAGAGGCAAGTTTGTGTGCTTAAACCATAGTGACTGTGACTTTAAGTGTATGGAACATGAAAATGGAATGCATCTCAATTTTAGTTATCTTAGAGATGGATACATACTTCCTTAAAATTCCTCTATATTCAGTTGAATGCTTTCAGTGGACAATTCCTTTATTTCAAGATATTTGTCCAGAATAGAATGCATTTCTTTTAACACTGTTTGCAGGAGACTAGGACACATCTTTCTCTGAAAGAGAAACTTGATTCACTACTCACCTAAACTTTTACAGAATGAGAATGGTACAATATCTCCCAGTGTCTCTTATGTTTTACACACTCAAGCAAAGCTATGCAGTCATTAGAAGGTCATTCTTAGTGTCAGTATTGCGAGCAATGTTCAAAACATATTATTTTACTGCCTATTCCCTTGCTACTCAAAATACAAGATTCACTCTGTAAAAGGATAGAAAATGTCATTCTAAAATGTGCTCTTCTGATGTCTTGTTGATAAAATCAGGCAGCTTCATTCAATGATTACCACATTGAAAAGTGTTTGTATTGAACCATGCAGGGAAAATAAAACTGTCTGAGAAAGGTAAGGACTTGAGGGATAATTAGAAGATGATTCTTTCTACAGAAGTGAGATTTCCATATGAGAAAGATATACAGCACCTACAGGCAAGTAGGTATGAAGGGTTTGCAAAGAGTATATTTTCTGTGACATAACTGAGCATAAGAATTGGTAAAACCAACTGTTACTAAAAGTAAATAAAGTAGCTAATTATTTATTTAAAAGAAATCAAGTCCTTTATTGAAAACATCATTTTTCATTTTGTTTTCTTTTGTTGTTTTGTTTGTTTGAAGACTCAGAGAAAGCCTTAGTTCCTTGTTGATTCAATGAAATCCTAATGGAAGAGCTAAGAAAACAAATAAAGGAATTGTTTTGTAATCCTCTGTCACTGTCAAGCCCAATATGAACTTGCTCCAAAAGCTGTTCCACATCCATGAGGCATGAATTCATGGACAGGAAACCAGTAAGTTTGAAAGACAACACGCACAGCTTACATGCATCTCCACCTTCCCACCAAGTATGGTCTTTTATCTTTCTCTTTGCAGTGTGAAGTCTAAGTAGGGATGCTCTGAGACCTGGTGTTTTCATTCCATAGAGCACAAAGCAGATGTTTCCAGACACTTTCAGTGATGTATCGTGTACAGTAACACTGCATTTAGCCCTAGCTGACACACTAACATTCAGAAATCAGCAGCTTTCGTTTCCATGTGTATAACTCCCACAGTGCAAATACTACGAACTGTGCATCATCTTTTGTGCTAAATCTACTCCGCTCCAATCACCCTGTATATATATTCATGAAACTGTTTAACAAAAGAGCCCTTCAGAACTGCAGGACAGACTGTGTTTTCATTCAGCCATTTTTATGGCCGCATGGGTCTACGCAATGCCATTACTTCAATTGCAATAGATTTGCCTCTTTCTGACCTGGTCCCCTGAGGCTTAGCAGTCACAGGAGGTTAATCTGGTTTTCTGATTTTTGATTTACTCAAAGTTCCACTATCTTTACTTTCATGCAAGTTTCCTAGGGGCTGTGCACTGGAGTGGATACAAGCACAGCCTCTCATCTTCTTTAGCTGAAGCATAAACACGGACCAAAATAAAAATCTAGCTTTTACAGAGCCCAGTTACAACAGAAAAATTATAGTAAAGTCACAAAGTCATTAAAGCTATACAAAATCTGTGGAAAAAAATACAAATAATTTGACTGCTGTGTGCCTCTATAATACTGTGCTTCAGCTCACTGCCACTGTTCCAAATACTGTTGAAAGGAATTCAGAAACCTACCGCTCTGCGAGGATAGGAGGTGGGAGGGATATCTCACTCTCTATTAACATTACTATAATCTCAGTGAGGAATGAAATAGCTCCTACACCTTGAGTAAAGGCCTGTGAGTAGAAAAGCCTGGAGCTATTTCACTCACAGCTCATGAAAGAATTATACTATATGCCATTATACATAAAAGTATTCCCAGCACCTCAGTTGTAACCAATGAAGAATAGCTTTTTTTTTTCCTGCAAAGACAATAAAAGAATAAAAGGTCCTATTAACATCTTGAGACTAAACTTGGAATACACAATAGGCACATCTATATTTAAAGGAGATATATTACCTTAAGTGCCATCGGGACCACACTTCAAGCCTCAGAGGTGCATTTAAATGACCATATGGATATCATTGGTTGGAGCTATATTTACTTTCCACAAACTATAATCCAGCTGGATTATCTACAGGCATGATCTAGCTAATGATAAAATCAGTAGCAAATAAAATGCTCTATCTAGTATCTTATTATGTGATGCCTTTGGATGTATCCCCGGAAGATAATATTTAACTCCTACCTAACATAAATGGAAAAGACAAATTTAAATATAACTGGTAAATCTTCTGAAAATCGGCAAGCATTTTCAAGACAGCAATTACCATGAGGAAAGCTGCATTTAAGTGAGTGTCACTCAGGCTGTCATGTGGATTTTCTTTCCTTACGTGGTGATCATCCACTCATTATCCTACACCTTCACTTTTGAGACTCTCTCATTACTCTTTTGGCTCTTTTTGTTTCTCCTCAGCTCTATACAAAATTCAATTTTATGCACCATATACTTAGGTATTTTAATAATGTTCTGCAAACTCAACTAAATTATTAGTAGCTCAGACAAATGCATACACTGTTCATTGTATTTGTTTCTTCTGCAGGTCCTCTAAAACAAATATTAGACAATCCTCTTTCCTAATAATAGTAAAGTAAGCTAGCCCAATTAGTGTCACTGGGTATCACTACAATATTAATTTCCATTACTCACTCTTGCATGAGATGATATGGTGATGATACAAAATAGTATTATAGAAAAATGTGTTAAATGTAATAGTACTGCCGGTGAGAAAAGGTTTATTGAATAACACTACAGTAATTGTCTGAATCAAGGGCAAGATAATGGTAATTTAAAAAAATATATACGATGATGAATTTATTTTCTATATCCTCCTCTCCCACAGTTCATTTGTGTGGGCTTTGTTTAAAGAAACATAAGCATTCATTCCAAAATGAGATGATAATATTAGAGACGGTCAGAGCAAATCATTTTAATAGACATGAAAATGAAGGTACTTTATAACCCTTAGGAAAAGATATCTTAATTACAACCTTACTTAGAGATGCATCACAAAGAATTTCTGCTCTGAAATTCACTCACTGTGTCTCCTCAAAAAAAAAAAAAAAAAAAAAAATTGGTATTTGGAAATTATAGGTTTCTAGAAGAGTTTTTTTTAACATAAGTGTCATACCTAGTGACTTATGTATCTAAGTGGGTCACAGGGAATCCGTGTTAGTAAAAGAGATGCAAAATGCATCAATGCAGGCATTTTCAAAGAATCAGTTTTAAGATTAGAAAACAAATTAAGGTGCTCTGTCCCCATTTTCCTTCCTCTGTATTAATGGATTTTCATATAGTGCTGCAGCTGACTTAAAAACTAACAACTTTTACTAATGTATCTGGATTTATTCATTTGGGATTCAGAGGCAGAGTGCTCTAATTTGCCTAACTCTTGAAATAATTTCCTTCTCCTCCGTCAACAACATCCTGCTTAGTAACTTTCTGGAATCAAAGTATTCTCTATCTAATTGTGGTTATAAGGAGCAACTTCAACTGAAGGACCTATTGTTTTTCAGTGTAGTAAATCTCTAGAAAAGCTAAGTATTCTAATATACTAATAAGGTTTAAGTAAACTAATGAGTCTTTTTTACACAAGCACTTATATGACTGTTCTCAAGATACAGAGGTAGCATTATTTCTTTCTTCAGATATTCACTATAAATGGTAGTAATGAGATGATAGATAATAACATATATTTTATCCTTTATATTTCTTCTTCTTCTGTCTCTTGTGTAATGAACCTTTTCTTTTTACAGAAGCAATTTAGCCCTAAGTATTTTAACAAACTAAGACCAAATGATGTACAAAAAGTCCTCATTTTCCTCAAAACATACTCTGTCCTATTACTCCAGATCAAGAGGTCCTCTAGTTGAACTTTCATAGTATGACATTACTGGTGAACTAGTATTCTATTCTGCTAAAGAATTTGGAGAATGAAGGAATGAAAACTGCATATGTCATCTAGCATATCCATTCTATGATCTGTATTGCAGAATCATAACTTTAACCAAAAGAGTGGTAATATTCCCTTGGATCAGCATCAGAAGTTGATTCACAGTGTCTAACACATAGATCAATATTGTCTTCCATAGAGAAAACAAATTATAAGTATTGCTCATTAAGGAGAAGTCACTGCTACACTCAAGATGCCAATAAAGAGCATGGGCATCCTTGTGAATAGAGAGAAAAAAAAATAAGTGTTTTTCTATCCATCTTTTATTTTGACTGAACCAGAGAACACTTACTCACTCTGGTAGTCTTCTGACAGTACCTTTGGAAGAATATGTAGAAGGATTACTTTCTGTTTAACTTTCCTACTTAACCTTCACAGCATTTGCTTACAGTGTTGTCAGTAAATATGCCTCTTAATGAATATGCACTGCTGGAAGGATAGTTAAGTGCAGTGTTAACTCACTCTGCCTCCTCTGTGTAAATTGTGGGGGGAAAATGAGGAAATGAAGAACTTTTATGCTTCTCAAGCATAAAAATAAGAAATTATCAAGCAGAGGTTAGAGACAATTAACTGGTAAAAGTCTTTTATTCTGAAGTAGATTTCTCCAAGTGGACTGCAAATCTAATTAACCAGATACCCATAAAAATAAATGATTGTCATTTATCAGTTCTCCCATAGATTTTGTGTTATTATTTATTTATATGATGATATCTCTCTAAAGTTATTGACTGAGACTAGGTATTGTATAATGGTGTTTATACAACAGGAGGAGACAAGCCATTGATATTATCTACATACACAGGACAGACACAGAATGGAAAAAAAGTCAGAAACAGAGGTGAAATGAATGTTCAAAGTCACTGACCAAAGTTAGTGACAGAATTATTACTAGAATCCAAGGTTTCCTAGTCACAGATGAGAGGTTTCAAATTGTCCTACTAATGCTTTCTACTAGATGAAATTTTGAACAACGAACGTCAGAATTGGCTTTGCAGCCCTAATTTTAGTGAGAAAGGAAGTACTACCTCAGTAAGAAATACAGGATCAAGAAAAAACAATGATTGTCAAGGAAAATTAAAGCTGAACCATAGCTCTCACAAACACCATTCTCCTGTTCATGAAGGAGTTATAACCCAATTTAAACAGTTGAGCATATGAAGCAAAATCGGTCATTCTGAACTGACTGATTGGTGAAACAATGGCCTTACTAGAAGAAAATGCAAAACTAAGTCAGAAAATCAAACACCTTTGCAACACCTCCTCTCAATGGATTCATTCAAACATGGAGACTGATAATATTTTTTCCATCTGCTTACAGAATATTGACCAATTTCAATTTGCATTGGCTAACATTGTAAAAGAGTTATGTTTAGCTGCACAGCTGTGGAAGCATGAAAATACTATTATAGCAGTTATTTGCTCTTGGTAAAATTCAGTGAAGGATTCACAAGCTTGTATGGCTTATAGCAAAAATTAATTTGTGCTCATCTGCCAGAGACACAGAAAGCTGAATATGCACTTTTATGGCATTTACACATTTAAAAATGCAGTTTAATTGGAAGACAAGAGAACACTTAATATAGACTTCTTGGAGATTCTTTTCATTTCTAACTATTTGTCTCTCATACATAGAGGTAGCTGCAGTAATACTAGAATAGCCACTATCACTAATCAAAGCATGTTTCCAAGAAACACTCTTTTTTTTCCCAATCCTGGCAAGATAGTCAGAATGAGCGCTTCTGCTCTGATGTCTTCCTGCAAGTCTGATGAGACTTTACAAAAAAAAAAAAAATGCTATTGCAGGTATGTAATCTGATATTAGCCTATTCTTTGGAGATATTCAAAACCTGCCTGGATGTGATCCCATGCAATGTGCTGCTTGAGCCTGCTTGAGCAAGGAGTTCGGACTAGTCACTAGAGGTCCCTTCCAACCTCAACCATTCTGTGATTCTATGATTTTGTGATCCTTACAGCATTCCCAGCTCTTCTACCATAGTTTTTCAAATGAAAACCTATGTAGATTTAATTCTGACTTACATAAAAAGTTCTCCATGGCATAATTAAGCAGTGACAAGGTGATTAAACAAGTTATGATGCCAAGGAAAGGGTCACTACTAATACACTGTTTTCAGGCATCTAAATCAGAGACATAAGCACTTACTTAGAAAAAGTACCCTAAAAATGAAAATATTTCGAATATGACTTCTTTGTTTATATTTTACAATGAAGAATTTGCTCTTGATTTCTGTGTCTTAGCTGCCATTTTTGCTCATTTCTTTCCACCTTTTATCTAAACAAGAAAGGGGGCCAAATGCATAAGTTTTATATAGTTATCGCATTATAATTGAAAAGCCAGGAGAATACAATAAACTTACATCAGCAGAAAAGTGACAATACTTTTATTTTCTCTCTTGAACATTAACTGAAGACAGTTCACACTGAGTAAAAAGTAGGACTCCATTTTGTGCAATAGATGAATATAGTCAACATAGTTTATATATACTAGACCTGCATTTGTTGAGCTAACTCAATGAAAAAGAACCCATCTAGTAAATCATTTCTTATGTAAATCATGTTCTGTGCACCATATTAATAACTAAAGATATCTCTGAACTACCAATAACATCCCAATAGTCTGTACTTCAAATGATGGTTTGTAACATATGCTGTCAAACTCATACATTTTATTTAGACAAATGCAGTAACAGAAGGTGAAACTAAAGCAATATTTTTTGATTACTGTACCTAACAATAATTAAGGATCAGAGCACTCTGGTCTTCAAACCATTCTCTGGACATTATTCTCTGCTTTCTGACAATGTTTCCAGCACACATTTAGGATTATAGCATATCCCGGGTAGGAGTGAATCAGTCTTCTCTAAGTGGCCATGTAGGTGGATGCCTACCCAATATATTCTGTCCTGTTGAGTAACACAATAATGCACCTGCTCAAAAGGCTCTGCTCTAGGGAAGGTCACGTGTTACAGCATTAAGAAGAGCTGTATGTAAGTGCAGAAAGGGATGAATGAAAAGGCAAATAATATAATTAATGATCTTCTGTATGAATTGAAGACAAAATACATGCCTTTTTCAGTAATTCCTAGAGAGCTTTTCATACTGAGGGACTGACACGATTAAAAGCTCTGTATTTTAAAAATGGCAAGGAAATCTAAGGTACCTATGGTCACCTATTGCAGACTGTAGCTTTGACAGAACTCACTTCAGTATGGAAGTCTAGAATTAGTTCAAGGAAACCATAAAATAGATTACAATTTCAAATAATAGATTTAGTATATGGAATCATAGATGTGTAATAAAACCTTTGAAATTAACTTACTATGTCACTATCCATCAGTTTCAGCACCGGTCCATGCCTCTTTTTCATTGTATCTGGAATTTATCATCAAGCATAAACTCATTCAGGTACTCAAATATTTAATATTGTTGCAGTTAATAAATATCTTCCTAGATTTCAATTGAAATTCAGTATCACACACACACTCAGTGACAAATTGTGTTTATCTAGAGCTATTAAAGATTGCATAAACATAGTGAAGGTGAAAAGAGTACAGAAAGGAAAAAAAGGGATCTTATCACAATCTGTTTTTCCTTACTATGGTTGAATTCTGAATTTGACTTTATACTGACCTGGAAGTTTCTTGATGCTAGAGATCCTGATATAACTTTTTTTGTTGATGTTTTTGTTTCCCTATGTGTAAACTTCTACATTTCTTACGACAGTGAACAATACACTAAAATTATAAACTCAGCACATTTCAAAATATTTTTAATGGAGATCAACATCTCAAAAAGTCAATACTAAAATCTAATAAAACTAGATTTAACTTTGAGCAGAAAAATCTAGGTTGTCTATGAATTACTGGCTATGAAGAATTAATGGGTGCAGCCAATTGCAGAGTAGCAGGTTTATTTTCTAATTTCTAGGAGTAGCTGAAAGGTTTTACCTGCCTGTAGTAATTCTAACACAAGTAAGTCACACAGGAGACTGCTGTTTTCCAAAAGTGACTGACAGGTAAGGACACATTTCTAAAGTAGTTAATGTAACAGTTGAGGATGTACAGAGTTAGCAAAACAAGCTCAGGGAGAAGGGAGCTTCAATGCTGGAAGTTAAGTCTAAATTCAGTCTGAGAAATTCAGGGTGCTTTAATTATCCGTAGTGCTGCTGATTTTAAAACAAATCACCTAGCATCAGCTAGGCTTCTTCAGATCTATTTTTCTCTCTGCTTCACAAGCATTGAATACATCTCCTGGAAGCTCCTATTACTCTCATGCTTTCATTTTCTTCCCATTTAAAACTTATTTTACTACCACTGTTCCAAGCCTCAGTATCCTGATTGCTTGAGTGCTGGTACTCGAGCAACATGTAAGTAAGTAAGTGCAATGTTCTTGCATTAGGAGTTCATCCCAAAATAATGCAGTATCTAGAGAGATGTTGCCATCATTTTCACTCAATTACACTCACATTTAGAAGACAATTATTAATACAATCATTTAATGATAAGTAATCAATGGAGGGGCCATGTTTTGATAAATACAAATTATGCATAGGTAAGCATTTCTTAGGAAACACCTAAAGGCAGAAACTAGGTGTATATTTAAGGCAAATCTTCCATTAATGTGAGAGCTGTTACACCAGCTATACAAAAATAGAAAGCTAGTTTCACAATAAGCCTCAGGAGAAAGATGCTGATCACCTTTTTTAATGCTAATAGACAGGATTTTGAAAATGATTTCTGTTGTCAAACCTTGGAAGCATCTACGTTAATTATGTCAATATATCCACTTCAGACCCCCTAACTCCCTGCATGCTTACATAACCTCATGTGTAGAAGCAGGAATCCATGCCAGGGAATAGCTCCTGTCAATTCAGGCCCTCCTTCCACATGGAAATTATGGAAGTTACTGCTTAAAGCACATCTAAAAATGTCAGCAATGGCCACAGGAATTTTGCAGGGTGTCTCAATGCCACTGCTATATCCAAAACTATCAGAAACAATGAATTGCAAATGTAACTACAAATTGCCAATGGATGTCCCACAAGACATGTAAGACCTTGGAGATTATGCATATTAATTCACTGCCACAGGAAAATTGTATGTTTAAATCCTAAAGCAGCATGTTGCATCCATGACCTCTTGCAAGAACTTCTCTTTAAGTAGATTTAGACATATCATTTAGACATACCAACCAGTATGTCACAATCAGTACAAACAAGAGCTATTAATTCCATTTTCACACACACAACAAAATGCCAACTTTTTTTTTTTTTTTTTTTTTTTTTGTGGATTAGAGAGGAAAGATTAAAAAAAAAAAGGGTAAGACCCTTTATTACCTGCAGGGTTGTGTGGCTAGGCCAGAAAGAAACATGGTGTGCACTAAAGGGAGTAAAGAGGAGGCCATGGTCCCATGGAGGAAAATAAATCCTGGGTTTCAATGGCTACCATCAAAAACAGGATAAATGGCTTGTTTGTTCTTCTACCCAGGATGCTTATTTTGGCATTCTCATCACAGCCACCAGGAGTTTCTATGCATTTTGTGCTAAAGTTACTGCCTTGAGAAACATGGACTTGAGAGCTGGGACTGGAACCCACAGGTGTTTGACTTTTACCATCTTTCAAATTCTTCTGTCTTTCTATCAGTGCATTAGTAATACTTACCATTCTGAGCAGAAGTAGTCAAAATAAAATACAATATTCCAGTTCCAATCTTCATGCTATCCTAAAATATGCAAGTTAAAAGCATTGTGAACAAAACCCACTAATATATAATTAATTGGGAGAGAGAATTCACAGAATTGCCATCACTTTACCATTGCATAATATTATTCTGCTATTTAAGTCAGTCCATTACAGAACTTACACTCACAAAACAAAACAATAGTTACCACCACAGAAATACTGAATTATCCACGTGGAACAGCTTTTTAGTTTACAGTGATAAGTAAAATCTATGTGATTTCATTTAGGAGTGATGTCTATAACATAAACCAAAGAGCAGATCTGAAAGAGTAAATCTAAGGCAAGCCTTCCGGTCTTTATATGAAAGAACATTCTTATACTATATTTAGATTAAAAAGGAAAAAAAAAAAAAAAAAACATTGATTGCTGCATTGATATTCAGTGACAGCGTGCACATTTTTGTCTGTAAGTGATGTTGTGAACCTAAAAGATTTGATGGGAATAACAGGTATTAGTGCTTTTCAGTAACACAATTTCCTAAAATCATTCCTACTTACTGCATTACTCCCTTAGTAATCCTACTGATTCAAGAGACATTTATTAGAAAATAAGTTATTACTTAACACATTTTCCTGCTACATATCCCTGGAAAGCAATATGAAAGAAACCATACATGAGAAGATGAATTTTTATATATTCAGTCTACCTTGACTAATGATGTGGATTAGCATTCAGCATGGATAAAAGTGGACAAGTAAGTTTTATGTAACATATGTAAAGAAAAGGAAAAGTAAAAAAATAAAACTATTTATGCAAATAGATCCCTAGAAGAGACCCAAAAATTTTATTCTATACAAATACAGTCTGGATAGTAATGAAGCAGGATGTGACATAGTCGGTAAATTCAGTAACAGAAGATAAGGTGACGTGTATTACTTTAGTCCCTTGATATAGTCCCTTCGGTACAAATAAGACAAATTTTAAAGCACATATCATTATACATAATTTCTTAGGAAAATTTTAACATCACAGACATTTTGCGATCACAGTTATGAACAGGTATTGCACAGTTTTGATATGTTATGCTCACTGAAACAAACACTAGTAAAAATCAGAACTTTTCCCTGCTGAGAAGGGAAGGCTTTTGGGAAGTGTTCTGTTCAACAAGAAGACCAAAATTAATCTATTAAGAAAATGAAGTAGGGACTTCATGGGAGCCTTCCTAGGTGATTTGTTTTAATGTGTGCAAAAATGTACAATGTTGAAATAAAATCTAAGACAGGTAAGGAGACCATGAGGTTAACACAGACTAATTCTCATTTTGCTAACATCCAAATTCCATGAATTTGACAGAAGTGCAGTTCAATGGCTCTATCTCATTACTGAGAAGTGAATAAAAACTTTGATATGTCTTATTTTTAATCTGATTAAAGTACAGATTTTTTCCTTATTATTTTGACAGTCCTCCTCAGTTTTGATTATGTTGCAGAATCTCCCTTTCATGTTCCCTTCATACTGAAGGGTTTTTTTGTTTGTCTTTTTGTCAAAATGCATGATTTGTTCTTTGTTCTTAAGCAGAACGACTCCCAACAATAGGACAAATCAATATTAGAAATAATGTGTGAAATTTTAATTACTATTTTTCAAAGAGCGAGGGTATTAACTAAATTTTTTTTCCAAAAAAAATACCATTTCATCATTGAACTTTTTAAAGAAAATTCATATTCAACATTTTTTTTCTAAAAGATATCTCTCTTCATAAAGTCTTAAAGCCAAAATCTCAGTGTTGCTTCCCAAACCACAATCTGCTCACTCCTTTCCACACTCATTCTTCACCATTCCACTTTGGTAAGATCATCTGGGCATTTTACAGAATGGAGAATAAGACTAAACTAATTGAATGAATATATCCAAAGTAAATAAACAGCTCTGCATTTTCATTGGCTTAATAATAGTCCATTATTCAGCAGACTGAATTTAATTCTTTTGTGTATCCTTTTTTACTCATCTTGAAATGCATTTGTCCTAGCTAACTTCCTTTTGGCTAAACTTGTCCTTCTAATAAAATCTCCAGAACTGTGACATATCTTGGCAGTTTGAGCAGTAGTGTCAAGCACTGAATGAGCAAGTTTTCAGTGCTTAGCCATGCATAGCCATAGCCTCGGGCATAGCCATTGCCTCAGGATCATTGTACACGGGCAGGGTACTGTGGAGAAACTTGTATTGCTATTTCTCTTTTCAAACTAAATCTTCAAATCTGCCCATTCGTGGCCACTTTGCATGGGGATTAAGGCACATGGTAGCCATCTTACTTTTAAGTAATTATATAAAACACATTAGGTTCCTACAAAGAACATAGCCTTCTTTCAAATGACAAATGAATCTTCCTCTAGAAATGTCTATTTCTTCACAGAAAAAGAATAGCTAATTGTGATTATAATTTCAGTACTCCTAATTTCAATTCCTGAAGTGAAGATCCCAAATTAAAGCAACTGCCTAAAATCTGGTGGATAAATACACTCACACATTCACACCGGAAGTATGTTTGGGCTCCTGTAAGAAATGTCTAAGGAGTAAGGAGAGAGGTAAAAAAGATGCTCTTAGGAAGAAAGCCAGAGACAGGATTAAATCATGTGGGAGAGTGTTTTAGGGAACTAGCATTGGAAATATGCATTTTAAATGCAACAGCTTTCAATGGGCAAGCACTTTTTTAACTGAAAGCTATTTTATTTTCTGTTTGCAAGTTCCCACTACTGTTTTACTACGCAGACAAAATAAGATTCTTGTCTTTTTAAACGCTGAAAGGAAACACTGTCCACTCCTACATTATGGTGAGAGTATGTCGCAGAAGAAAGACACAGACAGATTTAAACGGTAATATAAACTCTGAGATATAGCAGTATCCTTGATGCTGAGCAACTCAAAGTTCACATCCTTTGCATGAGGGTGGATATAATTTATTTTTTAAGTAAGAATTGTCCAAAAAAAAAAAAAAAATACTGTTCTCTTTTTAATTTAAAGCGATCCAGCTATAAAATGAGAAGAAAGTAGCTGAACACTCTCCTCTCCTGTGTATTTATTTAGATTCATTGCTACAGGTCAAATTCTGTCCTCTGATGCACATTTCAGGGCAGATTTAGTGTCCAGAGAGTTGCAAGACCATAGTCTCTGACTCATTAATTTTCTTCTAACCCTAACTTCCCAAAGGAATTGCTGCCTTTTGATAGATTTGCAGAGAAATTTCTGAATTCAGATGGCACACAAATGCACTATTAACCCTAAATCAGTGACAATATCAAAGTGAAAGATACCATGAAACACTTCAAGGTCTTTTCCTACATGTCACATAGAAGTTTCTCAGTTTTCCTTCTGTCAAGGAAAAAAGTCCTTTATAATCACAAGAGTCAAGGATACACAGATGTTATATTCCACATGATAGGTGCTCTCCCAGTCTGCTCTTTATATCTGAATTCCCCACCATCCCTCTCAGGGGACATGCAGGTGTACAATACACTTTATTTTAACCTAGAGATACAGATTTATCTAGTATGGGACCTAGAAAGTCCTAGTAAATAGCTCAGATTTCATGTCATAATAAAGTCAGGACATGATGGGTGTATGCAGCCTTACCTATGAAATGGAGTCATAGCTGTATCATAGCCAAAAAGAGATAAATCTACAGAGTGAAAGAACTTAAATTCTTGGGTTAAAGAGATGTGTTTCCAGTAAGTCCACAAAAATTTGCATGGGCAAGCTGTAGACTTTCTTGAAGTTTACACCAAATAAAAGCAGAGACTCAAGTATCTTCATGCATAGGTGTTTGTCTGCTGAAAATATAATAGCACTGTCTCATAAAGATTTGATAAGTAAATTCATTAATACTTCTGAGATTCTCAAGCAGAGATCTACAAAAAGAAGCATTTCAGGCCAGAAGTCATCCAAATTAATTCTCCAAATTGTTATGATGAATGGAAGATATATGACTGCAGGGGAAAAGAAAGTGAACCACTATTAAACTGTACAGCTTATTGCTACCACACATATGTTTATATATGAGAAATATTTACTATATTAAAGTTATCAAGAATGTAAACAGGTTCCTGAATTCCTCCCAGACACAGTGAATCTCTGGTAAACAGGTTGTCAAAATATTCCACAGAGCTTCCTCTATTTGATTTTTAGGTAGCTTTGAAAGCACTTATTTTTCAAGATTTGTTCTGCTACAACCTGAAGGGACTAGGCTCTCCATCCCTCAATTTTCTATATTTTATAGCATTGTTAGCATCACACCAATTATGTTTGCTTTGATCTTGATGCAAGAGCCAGAATTCTGAGAAGTAGTAAGGATGTCTTACTTCATGTATCTCAATGAATAATTCACTATGAAGTTATTCACAGCTCATTTATCAGTATATGTTACCTTTATTTGGGTTGAAGAAAACTTTTAAAATCAAAAAGCAGTAACTTTGAAAAAAGTAAAATATATTTTTTTAATTCAGAAAATAAATAACATATATATGCTTTACCACATATGAAAGAGAAATGTAATCATAATAAATATTGATTAGCGACAAACCTAGAAAGTCATAGTCCGCAACCTTGACAGGTTCATGGGCAACGGTATTCCATAAGAAGAATCTGCAACAGCACATTTTTCTCTCTCTTTTGGCTCCCACTTTATTTTATTAATATTCTGTGATTGTAAGCAATATTAAAGACAATATTTTCCCTGCATACTTCAGATTGAGAACACTGCCCTACATATCAGCAAATGCAAGAAACAAGCATAGGTTACAAAATGCAATCTGGATGTGTATAGATATTTATGAACTTCACTCAAAATTATTTTTGCTTTTGTTTCGCCAAATCATTGAACGGTAACTTGATTCACAATCTACCTCATTGTGTGACAAGGACTGTGAAAAGTATGATATGACTTGGAAGCAGACACACAGGAAACAAACTGTTGTCTCATTTCTAATCAATTGCTTTCCCACTGTGATTGGGGAAAAAAAAAAAAAAAGAGAAAAAAAAAGAGAAGTATTGCTGTACTTAGTCATTGAGTCTAGTATTTTCCCAAATCCATTTCTACATGTACTTTTATGCTCTGACCAATCATGCCTACACAGCTGAAACAATGTCATATATATCTTTCCTTTTTCCAGCTTCACTCACAGAAAATTTATTTGTGTGTGATCATCACAATGCTGAAAAATATGGTGGCAAGTGAAACTATTGTTTCTGTTTTGCAGGCTCATCCTGATTAAGTTTCAGTAAAATTGTCCACAGTTTTCCGTGGATTACAGTGATTTACCAAAGTTTCTCTGAAAGAGCTTGGAAATGCAGTTCTTTCACTGAAGAATTCCTGAGCAGAAAAAATATCAGTTCTATTTTTCAGTTTACTTCTGAAATGCTAGATTTAATCCACAGAATATCTGTCTGAACAGCCTTTAGTGAGAGAGCAGTGACTTCAACTCTCCATTACTCTTGGCTCTCAAATTATTGAGCTAAAGTTAAGCTATTGTAACAGCTTTTTCAATCTTTTCAAATGTTCACTTGAATTAAAAAGTGCAGCCAAGTTAGTAAATTTAAATTGCGTTGACTCTGAAAATGTCAGCTCAAGCTGAAACAAAATTATTTTGAAAACTAGTAATTTAATACAAATTGAATATAGTACAAAGTAAGCATATATTTGAGTATGCAAGCCCCATCTAGTGCTATTCATTTTACTCTCTGAGAACCTGTGAAAAAATAATATTCTGTTCAACTTTTCCCTAGGAAACACTATCAAAATATATTATTACATGAAAGGAGAGAAAATGTGTGTTGTAAACCTATACGATCTGATAACCAATATTCTTCCCTATGTAAGTAGTTCACACATAGCAACAGAAGCACAGTACAAATGTCTGCATAAGCAGCATCTCCCTTCATGCTTTGTCAAAGAATTCAGATTTATAAGGGCCCAAAACCATTTCCAAATTTGGCTGGATACCTAAAGCATTCATCTAATTTTAAAGGCATCCATTTAAGTTGTTCTACCTTCTCTGCACAGTCACTGGAGAGTGAAAAAGACACCTTAAAGGCATTTCAAAACTGAAATGGGCACAGCCTCTGGGAAAGCTTGTCTTTCTTCACTCTGTCATTGGCACTGATAAAATACAAAATTTGGAGGGGGATTTCAATTCCTTTTGGCCTCATTGAGCATATTTTCAAAAGATAAGCTCAGTTATGTGATATTCCATACACGGAGACTGACTCACATCACTGCCATCATCATCTGCTAAATTCGCTAGTACAGCATTTAGTCTGGCGCAAAAAACTATAGTGCAGATTATTTCTTCCTTTTCAAGTAAATTGAGCAACCTGGTTTTTTACCTTTTCTCCTGCCAGACTATTAACATTAGGTTTTCCACATATGCTAGTCTCCTTTCTACTACTAATTTCCATATTTAAATATGTTCATTAATAATATGCATTACTGTAACAAAAGCATATATTGTACTCCTTTCATTCAACTATCAAAAGTTCTTGTTGTGAACATGTAGTTAATAACACTTTAGAGACTTTGGCAAACACTTTAGAGACTTTGGCATAACCACAGTATCCAAAGTGGGTATGTCTTCACTATAGCTTGACTGCACTTTTATGATATTTAGACCTTCCTATGCTCTTCTTTGCAGTGATTATTGGTTTGGCTTTACTGGATTATTATTCTTACTGTCACTGTAATTGCTATCATATGTAGCAATCTCTTTATAAATAAACATGTGGAAGAAGAACAGAAAACAAGCCACCAAAATAATGTAATGAGAAGCAATTTGCATTTAGCACTGCATCATGTAAATTGCACAAAATAACAAGATAGAGAAATAAATGTTCTTCATGTTAGGTCTAAAATTCTAAAATTCTTTACTAAATAATTCAAGGCATCCCTTACTGGGGGCAGGCTCTTGATCTGAGATGGGGGCATTTAGTTTACCATGGAGGTAAAATAGATTTGATCACACATAATTCTCCCCGGAAATCATTTTCCTATCAAGATTTACTTTATAAGTGTTCATAATTTTTCTGATGTCATAGCTGAACAAAAGACCTTTCAAAGTTTCCCCAACAATAGGGACAGGTCTACAACCACACCAAATAACAAATAAGTGGTGTGAAGGGACAAGTACATTCCTGCCATTCAGTAGAACATGGATTTGAAGCTATGCATCCCAAGAGAGAGATAGGGGGAGCTGCATTTATTTTCTGTTTGCCGTTGAAGTTCCTTTGAACGTCTCACAGGATATCCAGTATTGGATTTCTAAACATTTCTCTCTCTCTCTCTTTTTTTTTTTTTTTCTTCCCTTAATTTTGCTTTTCTTTTACTGGTTGTGAGCACTTTCAGTTGCATTGTAAAAGAAAAACAAAAAACAAACAAACAAGAAAAAAACCCTACTATTTTCCCTGGAAAAGTTAAGACTATTTTAATCTGTTGAGAATAAGTCCAAATATTTTTCAAAGTATTTCGTAAGCATATTTTAACCAGCAGTATTTACTGGAGAAATGACTAATGAATTTAAAGTGGTGTCTTACACCAAATTGAGCTCTCTTGATTTATGCAAGCAAAGGGTCTGACCCCAAGAGGACTCTAAGAGAGAACAATAAAACTAGGAAAACACAGATATACATCACTATGTATTGAATTTTGAGGGCCAGGAAAGCAGCATTTCACTCAGACTTATAAACAATTTTTATTCACCACATCCTTGGAAAAAGCTACCTAATTAAATAATTAGATATATGGTTGTGGTTGACAGTTTAATTTGTTTTAATGAGGATAGTAATATACCTGTTTTCAGCACAGAGAAACATTGTGCTTTGACAAAAGCACATTATGTTGTCTTACAAAGAAAGACAAAGAGACAACTATTGAAAATGTAATAATACAAAGTGAAAACATGACTAAGTTCTTCATTCTGTGTCATTTTATTTATGCATATTACATTTAAGAGGTTGCTGGGGCACAGTACTCTTTCACTTACCTGTTAGTAAAGAAGAAAAGGTTCACAACTTAAGACAAAGCTTCAAAGGCATTCTGTAGTTCCTCCCCCTCACGCAAAAGTGAGTAAGTATTTATCTACTTTCAGCTATTAGTTTAACAGCCTGACAGAATTCTTTAATTCATTTTTGTCACAGTTATAATAGCAGCAAAAAAAGCTACAGAATTTAAAAAAATAAATTGAAATAAAATATAAATCTGGTTGGCTTCAGTTAAAGACTGCTTCCTTTACCTGGGCAACAAACACAAGGTCATATTCTGTGCAGACCTTGGGCAAGTCCCTGGATTTCAAGCTAGCATACAGGTACCTCAATTTCTGCTCCTCTGTAAGAGAATTAGGGCAGTTCACTCCTGTTTCAAAGTGGACAAGGGGACCTTGCCTGGCTCAAAGCCCCTACCCCACCAGCACAAGGAGAACTCAGTATCCAGCTGAGTCAACTATTTGTACAAGTTGCATTTTGGTGTGTCCTAAAGCAGTTTACACACAGCATGAAGCATGACCGTGTATCGCACTGCTGGACTTTGCCTTGAGAATTTAATCTTAAAGAGCAATGCCTTAAAACTCTTTATATTCCTTAAATAATAAGAAAGAAAAAAGTAAAGTGAGTTGTAACATAGAAACAATGTGATTTTGAATCTCTCTCAATTCTCAGTTGCCCAGTCCACACAGATAGAAATAGTACTTGTAAGCAAAATTAGGAGGAAATATGCTGACTTTGTCCTGTTGAGAATTAAATCCCTAGCAGTACGTTTTGTTGGACAGAGCAGAGTTATGTAGTCTCAAAGTAGAAATGATATCTTTCATTGCCACCTTAAAAATGATTATTTCAGATTCCTATTAAAAGAAAAAAAAAAATCAAACTTCAAAAACTTTTACAGTTCTAGAAGGTAAAAAGGCATAGAGGTTTCATAATTGTCAGCAATGAAGTACAAAATAAGATTTAGTCAAAAGCAAAGATGATTTTTTATTCTTTATTTTGTATCTTGCAATGAGATCCAAGTGCAGTACTAATAAGCAAAGAGATAAGATGAAAAGATGGAAAGTGCATCCTACTAACACCTTAAAAGATCTCATGCTTTTGGAGAATTCCACTAAAATAATTTGGAAAAGTATTGTACAAGTATTTAACTGATATAGTTCTGTATCAGTGCCTCCTCTCTTGTTTCTTGTGCCTCACACTAAATTTTTAAAACCAGATTTATGTTTGCATAGCTTTCAAAAGTCTTATTTAACTTACTCTTTACATAATCTTCAATACACTGTTACTCTTATTTTATATAAAACATTTATTCTGAGCCTAAGTTACACAGCTGCCTGCTTTCACCAGTGTAATTGAAGGGTTTTTTTTTTTTTTTCTGTTTACCTCTTATATAATGGTGACAAACCTTGAGGAACATATGCTCCCTTTTGAACATTTCTAGTGACACATGCACACACGTTAAACCTGAATTATAATAACAGAATTCCACCAAGAACTCCTGAATAATACATTTATTAGACTTTCTACAATATAACATATAATTTACTGAACAAGATGTGATAAATGACAAAAGATGAACTCCAGAATATTTTGGCATATCATTTGGTATTCACTTCACATGCTCTCTTATACAAAATAGCTTACAACACTTAACATTCCTGCAAACAAGCCCTAGCTCTAGATATTAATATCTTTATTTAAATGCAGATCTTATTTCCCCTGGAGAATGGTAAAGCTCCTAGCATTGAGCCTCTCAGGAGGAAAAAAAAAAATCAAGCTTTGAGTCATGTATTATCTGCAAGAAAGGACTTTTCCAAAATTCTTTCCTATTTTGCATGCAATCTAGAACTGTACTTGTTTCTCTTCAATCCATATGGTGCTTCCAGTCATAGAAGATCTTACAAAGCAATTGCTTTCCTATCATAGTCAGTGTGCAGACTACAAATTTTATAGCAAACTATTTTGAAACTATGAATTTTATGACAGTGACGAGGATGATAAAATACTTAGCTCTTGTATAGTATTCTTCTACCAACAAACACCAAGATGTTTAAGTAGACATATAATTACCCTAATATTACAGATAGGGAAATCGAGGCACTGACGGAACTTAAAGACTGGACTTCAATCTGTGTAAAGCAGATCATTAAATTTTCCTTTTTTAGGATTTATTCCTTTCAGGGAAACTTGACTGCTTAATTGAAACAAAGTTTTACAAAGACTTGTGATGGCTGTTAATACAATGTGATTTCTGCCAATAGCAACAGACTCAGAACTGGCGCAGGACAGGAGAATCTATTCTAAAGTCTGTTTCAGGGCATTTGAAAACTTATTCGCTTTCGTTGGTGGTGTTCTTTTTTTTTTTTTTTTTCTTCCCACATGCAGTTTTTAATATAGGCACAAGAAATCAACTGGCCAGCCACAAAAATGAAGCCCTGGATGATACTTTTCCTTACCAAGACACTAGAGTGCAATACATACTTGCTTAGCTTTCATTTACTCATTTAAAAAAAAAAAAAAAAGAAAAAGAAAATTAAAACAATCCTTCCAATGTATCAAAAAAAAAAAAAAAGTAGCTACCAGAAAAAAAAATCTAATTTCAGTGATTTAAATGTAAAATGGCACAAAAATGATAGTAGAGGCTTGCTATCATATTTAAGATTTGAAACTGGTGAGTGGTTAATGAGAGTAGAGAAAAGAAATTCAATATGCAAAACTGTTTCTGTGGGGAATGGACGGTACTTTGCTTCATACTCCACTGGACAGCATTGAAATGGAGGATAGGTCCCGCAAGAGGTTATGGTGCTAAATCTCCATGTTTTTCCGAAGCCAGAAAATATTGTCTTGGAACAAAATACAATCGGGTGGTCATGCTGGAGTTGTCTGGATAGGTTTGGCTTAGCAGGTATCTTTTAAAAGAAAGGAGCATCACAAAGGAGAAGAGTTTGATTTTAGAATTATGTTCACCTCACATTGAATAAAGAAGAGTGGAAAGCAGGCGAGTGCCAACTTTTCCCGAGAGAGAAGACATGGAAATATAGTGGATGACAGGAGACAGATGAGAGTACACAGTCTACGAGAGAGAGGTTTACAGGTCCAGGAAAAATTCCACATGAGGAAAAAGTCCTCACATAAGAAATGATTCCTATTCTCTAGGAAAGAAGGGAAAATAACTGAAAAATGATCTGTGGCCAAATTGGAAGTATAAAGAGAGCTGCTCACAAACAGAAAGAACTCAGTAAGTAGGCAAAGACAGAAAAAGGATTTGGTACTGAGGATGGAAAGAGTAGACTGCATGAACAAAGTTCAATTTTCTTTGGGTGGGATTCACACACCTTGACTTATGAATGCCACATATGAGCTGACCAGTAGACTGAACGAAAAGAAATAGCCACTTCCAAAAGATGAATCAGCTTATCATTAAATGAATCCTGTCCTTGAATATGAGAGATAGCATTGAAGTTGATGAGGCTTTATCTAGGAAACAGAGGGACCTTTTCTTCGCTGACTGCAGAGAAAGCCTACAGAGCAACTTAGGCCAGATGCCTGACTTAGATTGAATTGATGAACTAAAATAAATATGATCCATAGCATAAATTCAAGATTATTTATGCATCCCTAGTCACTGTACAAGAATTTATCATTGGTTGTGCATGTTAGTACCAGTGCACCAGTGCCATTGATCTGAATTCATAGAACTTCTTGAGAATCAACTTACTCCACTAGTGAATATGAACTAAGAGCTGCCAAGGAGAGCTTGGAGAAGAAACAAATGAACACTCATTTAGCACAAAATCAAGATGTCAAGACTAAAATTAATAAAGGCACCACGAAGTTTGAACAGAAATGCTTTTCTTGCTTATATATGAATGCTATACCTGGGTAATAAAAAAGAATTTGGAATTGCTCTTTTATGATCTAATCGGTAATACTGAATCCTAGTGGGAAGATCTGCATCAGTAGAATGCTAAATCCTTGATATACCTTATTTAGGCAGGATCTAGTGGGCAAAACCAGACAGAAACATTGACATGAAAAGCGGGTATAGCCTGTGTTCACTGTTAACTCAGAAAATTATTTTGAATGTTCGTAGATTCAAGTTCTAACAATAACAATAAAAAAAAAAACTTAGATGAGGTACTTTTAGTTTATGCCTGTGACAAACCATCAATTTACTCTAGAGAAAAGGATGACTGACCCGTGAAGCACGGATTTCTGCTGCGTAGGTGGAAAAAACACATTACAATGACATATGTTGAAAATCTCTAAAATCTATTAAGGAAAAAGCCCTAATAAAATAATTGCTTCATCCAGCAGATTCTGTGGTACATGTACCTCAGACAAACAAGGGGGAATTGTAAATGCATACATACACACACACATCTGAAGGTTGTTTCTGGCACAGATGATTATGGCTTAATTGCTTACAGGCAAATAGTAATAAATCCAAACTCGAAGGCATACACTGTCACCAAATTTCTGGATAGATAACACCAAACTGGGGGTGGGGAGAACAGTTGAAATGTTTGAGGGAAGGGCTGCCAATCAGATAGATACAGACAGGCTAGAAGAATGGGTGGGTGACAACCTCCTCATATTCAGAATGACAAAGGCAAATTATTGCACTTTCTGGGCATAATCCTTAACACTGGGATGAGCAGGCTGGGTACCACATATGCTGGAAAAGACCTATAAATCTGATGGACAACAGGTTAAATTTCCTTTAGCTAACATTTATTATTTTTCATGACTATTTTACTTCAGCATATGAAAAGACTGCAATTGAGAATGAAATTCAAGGTGAATATTAGAATACCTCTATCATTGCTCACACTAATCATTACAGGCCATAAAGCTAGGAAATATATATTTTTTAACTTAAAAATAAGAAAAAATCATGAAGTCACTAAAAAGAATATCAATGGAATTCACCAGAGCATTTTCAAAGCTAGTTCTCAGAACATGAACACTTTTTATTACTATTTTTCTTCTCCATTTTGAAGTGCATTTTCAAAATGACATATTTAAAAAAAAAAAAAAGGCCCTGCCTTAAAGGAAGAAAAAAGACTTTCCTTATTAATTGACAAACTAGTATTCAATAAAAGGAATGTTACACTTTTCAAGTAAGTTATACAGTTATATATTTAAGATTAAAAGAGAACTAAACAATGTCAATGACAAAAGCTCAGTGTCTGGCCTATGACACCAGGTCATTTTCTCAATAGAATTAACCTGACTTTTAAAATCTTCAGAGGGTTCAAGGAAGAATTATTTAGCTGTACTATGAAAATTTTAATTATTACAATACATCATTTGTCCTTTTTATCAATGTCTGCCTATGTTGTTTTTTTTTTCCTTAGGGAGTGATTCTGTACTAATACTATGATATGCTTCACAGCAGAGGGAGACTGTGTAAGAAATGGCGTATAAATGATTGAATTCTAAAAACAAAATTAGAATGCTCTGAAAGAAATGAAGACAGATTTTTTTACAGAGCTGGTATAAAAGACACTATAGGAATTAATGGTTTGAATTAGAATGCTTTCACTTTTCTCAGAGATGGCTAGAAATAGCAATTAATGTTTAATTATTTGGAATAAAATCTCTTCTAGTGTGCTTTTGATTTTAAAATATATGATTTTTAAAACTAAATTAATTTGTAATAGAAAAAAAAAAAAACATTGCTACATTGCTTTGGATTACCATATGTTATGTTTTCATTCTGGTTTCATTCAAATGCAATACGCATTCGGCAGTATGCATTTTACTGTGCCCTCTAATTATACCAAGACTTATCCCCCCAAAGCTTTACTTTTTTCACAAATTTATAAATCTTAAGTATCAGTAATATTATTTTCCTATACATAATAATAATAATAATAATAATAATAATAATAATAATAATAATAATAATAAATATCATTTTATTCTGCATGGTCAGCACAAAATTTGTGAATACTCCTAAAAAGGTTAAGACTTACAGTTCCAAAAAGTTACTGAAAGACTTGGCTTTGTAGCCTCCTATGAAGCAGAATCAAAGAGTAACAGTATTTGTCAGTTGACCTTTTGATTAAATCTAGTGCTAATAAAGGTTATGATAGTAATCTATTAGTATTAAACAATGAGTAAAACAAGCAAATAAAATTATTTCATTAAATGGTGTAGTTCAGGAAGAGTGCTTCTGTTTTTAGATTGGCGAGGACAGAAATGTAAAGGAAAAAAACTGCAATCACAATAAAGAAAAGAAAAATCAAAATGATTATCTAAATCTGTCCACACTCTTAAATCAGCTCCTGTATTTTCCTGTATAGTCCTTTCTCTTCTGCCAACCAAGTAGACTCCATCAAATGCTAAGGTTGATGGAAGAACGGGGGCCAAATATGTGCAGTGAATGAAGATATTTTATATAAACGGGTTTTCCTCATGAAACTAGCTGTCGAATGGTTCAGGTATAATGATACATACATCAATACTCTTATGGACAAGGTAGGGGGTTCCAGTTTTTAGTTTTAATTCTTAAAGAATTAAAGAAAAAAAAAAAGAGTTAAAGAAAAAAAAATCTTTCTTAGAATTCTGATAAATGACAATATGCACTTCATTTGGTTATTTCGTTAGTTATTTTTGTTACAGCATATTCAATTGCCATGGTAATGATTTTTTATACTGACCTGAGGCTAGCTATTTTTATTGCATGGTGTACTGTGCACTGTTCATCTGAGAGAGACCCAGTCATTCAGTTTTGCTTCAGAGTCCCCTAGCTCTGAAGCAGAGCCACTCACCTTTTAAAACAAAAGTGGTTCCCCTCTGGGTAAAATAACAAAATAAATTGATGGTGCAGTATATACAAACTTATTTCAGCCTTCGGAGATTTCTTACTGTCTTTCACACACGGACACATATAAATATGGTAATTCACTTTGATTTTATGAATTGTCTCCTGACTGTCATTGGGGAGTGATGGTTATGCAGTACTAAATGAAAGCTTCTAATGCAGGTTGAGAATGACTGCAGTGTGTCTCCAAAGATAGATGAGTTGGCAGGTAATGTTATAAATTACCATTGGGTGCCATTCACAGACGATAGGAGCCTCATCCTGCATGACAGTCATTGATCTGATGCAGAACTAAGATGCAACCTTTGATGACACTCCTTGAGGATAAAAGGTTATGCTTCACATTTAGTTGTGAATAATAAGGTCATGTTTTAATTAAAGTAGTATCTCAGTGGAATATTAGGACAGCGAAAATGTACAAATTAGTATGACTCATATAACAATTGTTGCTGGAAAACAGCCTAGTGCTGAAGATAATAGTGCAGAATAGCAATGCAATTACGCTAATGAGGCAAATAGCCCACCTCATTAAAAGGAGCTAAACTACTCAGACCCCAAATTAAAAGAAAAAATTATATTTTAAAGTTTATATTTGCTGTCAAAACTGTCAAAGCAAGAAATTTAGCATTTAGGTGAGAAATGCAAGAGCCATATACCAATATTGTGGGATATATTAATTTGAACCTTTGAGAAACACTTTCTGAAAAACCTAATATACTAGCTAAAAATAAGCTGGAGATTGAATGCTTATTGATTTCTGAGTCTTCTCCACTGAACAGCTCAAGAGACTGTCTGCACTATGCTTTCCCTTTTACCCAACAACATGCTTGGCCAAATTTTCTGAAAATAAAACTGGCCAAGTAACAAGCTTACCCTTTAACAAAGAGCTATAAAATGAAATCTTGCAACAAAAATTGTTCATAAATATTTGTGGTATTCATCCAGAAAAAAACTTAAGAACTGAGACCAAGTTTAGGTATTTAAGTGATGCATACAGGGTAGGATCTTAGCTGTTATGCAATCTGCTCAGTAATCAGAGAATAGTACATATGGCAACTGATACTCCTCATAGTGCTTTAGCCCTAGTCTTAAGAATTAACAGTCATATGGCAAGTAACATAAAAGGTCAGGCAGGAAGATTTAACAGGAAAGTACCACTGCTACCCTGTACATTCTGTCAGCAAGGCAAACTTTATTTATTTATTATTTTGACAAAGTGCAAAACATGTACCACCAAGCTAGTCTTTCTTCCCACCCACATCTGTTCTAACTTATGGTGTCCTCAATCCAATCTAAATGTTCATTTTGCAATTACTCTGCTGTCAGATATTAAGTGAAAAATGGGTTATATACACAGTAAGTACTTAATAGCTTTAAAAATATACTTTCCATCATGATATCACCAGTATCTTGTCAGAATTAGCAAATTTTAAAGTGTTTAGTGCTCAAACTAGTGGAACATGGCCAGATCAGAAATCAGGCATAGTGGCTCTGCAGGATACCAGCTATGAAAACGCTTTGAAAACATAAATTGCTCCAAGGCTAAAAACACTACATCAGATTGGGAGGTCAAGAGATTATGGAAACGAGCTGTCCACCTCCTGTGGTGTATAACAGATTTTCATTGCCTTTGCTTTTCCCAACATGACTGGCTAGTCATAAAGCAAAACACAATTACTACAAACACAGTAATACTTGCAGTAGGAATCTTCATACATCCAGGCACTTACAGAAAAGCAAAAAGATGCAGGAACAGGCCAGTTGCTTTGCACTTCAAAACTCTCTGGATGTCATCCAAAGCTGGGATAGACGCTTTTAGGAATTTGGTTATAATTGTCTTGTGGACATACAAACACCTCCTTGCAGAGCAGATGATACAGAATTTTCCCATTTTGAAAAGCAATCAGTGACATTCTGTGTGAAAAATGTAAAGTTACTGAATATTTATTATGCATACGCTCTATATTGTTGCTGTTGTCAAACTAAAGCTAAAATTTTTAAATTAACACATATCCTGGACTGAGGACTTTAGAAAAACACAGCAAATACTCCAAAATCATTACCTGCATTTTGAGATTATATGTTATTTGTTTTCCTCAATTTTTAATTGGGACTCTCACAGTAACTTGGCACTCTCACAATAAATGACAAGGGCGGTCCAAAAAAAAAAAAAAAAAAGTCAAAATAAAAAATCTGAGAAATCAGAACAGCCTGACATAAGTACCTCTGCTCTTCTCCATAGTGCCAAGACTTGTGGGCAAGATATAATGCACACACAAAATATGTAGCTAACCTCTTAATTTCTGTAAGGCAGAGAAATTAAAGTGACTATAAAGGAACAAAATGCTGGTTTCTGACGTTATTCCCATTTGTGGGAATTCTTTGAGTAGAAGAGTTGTCTCCCTCCCACCAGTCCATCTCTCCTTGTGGGAAAATATGAATGAAAACACAAATCATGATTTGTGTGCTTCAGCTGGAGATTGCATGAACAGTTATAGTAGCAGGGGAATCATGATGAATACCTGATTAAAAAATTAATAATATTAATTATTAATTATTAATTATTAATTATTAATTAATTAATAATTAATAATATTAATTTTTAAAAAATATATTCATATTGTACAGTTCTTGAACAAGGTAGGTGGATAGGCTGTATTAATTGGGGTGCAAGGGTACTCAGCAAAAGCTTAGAACCTTATAATGAAAAACTATCACAAGTTCCAAGAAAGTAGTTCATATAGTAGTTGACCTGTCACTAGGTCAACCAAAGGCTCTATAAATGGAGGTTTATCTGACATGCACACAACTTGGATTTGATTCTCAAAAACTGCATGGCAGAAGCCCAAAAAGCCATTTTCAAGCAATTCAACAAGAAAAATAATAAGGAAACAGCAGCAGTTTTCAATATTGTCGAGTCCTTAAGTAGTATGTGCAAAAGTTGCAGATAAGTAACTACCAAATGAAAGAAAATAAGGTTAAAAAGCAAACAAAAAAAACAAAAGCAACAAAAAAAAGAAAATTTTATAGTCTGATGGCAAATACTTTTTTATCTTAAGGCAAAGGAGACATGAAAGCCAAATTTTCAGAGTACACATAACTTTCAAATTATTCTTGCTAACAAAGGCAGTAACTCTAGCTTACTAATGAATCTGACTAAAACAGATACATAAAAAAAACTATCAGCATAACACAAAACTGCAAAAGCAATGGCACAGTCCCAATAAATGCTAACATTAACAAAAATTTCCTGGTATCAAAAAGGTTTTTGAAAGTACAGTATATTGTTTGAAGCTCCTTTTACTTACTCCTTAGTGGAAAAAAATATGTAGAAACATACTAAAGATCAAAAGTCTAAATAATTATCTACTTCATTAATTCATGATAAATTTACATTTTACCTATGTCCCTGTAGTACATATTTCAAGGATATATTACCAATATTTTAACTTTACTTCAGAGCAATATTTTAACTTCAGAGCAAATGGTATTCACCCTTTGGTGACTGTTTAATTATTACCACATCTTGAAGACTCTGCCTTTCTTTATCCCTTTGGCATAAATAATATTCCACTTTGTTTTCTTTATTTAGGCACTTACCCTTCAAAGATGTAATACAGAGCATGATCTTATTCTTATTAAGGGAAAACTTGACTTTTTGAAGTACAAAATTGACCAACGGGGTTTAGTAAGAACTATCAAAAGGAATTATAAATCGCATCCATGATAAGATTTAAAAGCCTCCTTAGATGTACTTATGTATTCACCTTTGCACTAAAGTTATAGCTAATGCTATGTAGAGTGTAGAACCTTTTTTTTTTTTTTTTTTAGAAGTAATAATAAAAAAATGCAGCTATATGCTGCAGCCTTTAGGATATTAAACTGTATTAACAAAAACATTTAATTTCTGCTGTTTTCCTTTTGGGTTACTTGTAGTTTCCTTTATTTTGAAGCATGCAATATCTACTGTATTCACCCTGACATATGTATTCAGTATCTTAAAGAAAAAGCAATTTATTTGTACTCAATGCATATCCTTGCATAAGCCATCAAATATTTTTTTTTCTAAGCCATAAATTAGAAGAGTCTTTTGTAACTAAAAATTTCAAAAAATAAAAGATTTTAATTTTATTTTAAATTATGGGTATTGGTCTGCTTCTTGTTATTTGGTTTTTGTTCATTGGTGTGTTTTTACTCTTGCTGATTTTCAAATTTATGTTTTTTATGAGTACAGAGCCTCTGCTAAGTGATTAGGATCATATCCAGCAAAGAACTTAAAATATTGGTTTGGAATAGATGAACAGATCAACTAACCTCAGTAAACTGCAGGAATCAACTCTAATAAAATATATGTTTTTTTCTAATTCCTTTTAATTTCTAACCTTCTTTAACTGCTTTGAAGAGTAATAAAATATATGTTTTTTTTAATTACTCTTCAAAGCAGTTAAAGGAGGACTGTGCTCCCGCCTGAATCATATTAGCACAATTACTCCTATTATGTTCTTTCATATCTCAGATGACTAGAAAGCAAACTAATAAGAAAAAAAATAAATAATTAGCTAATTAGCGTAAAGCTCAATTAGGTATTTTAAATACCTGTTCCTCCTTTTTTACTTTCTGGTCTTTATCACTCTTTTCCTCCTACTACTTTTCAAATTCAAATAGCAAAGCCCTCTTCTCTTATTAAAAATCATAAAGAAAATGTGGAGAACCTTGAAATAGTAAAGAAAATTGCACGTACATGCATGTGCAGACATCATCACCCCCTATTAATTTTATACATATAATATATCCATACTAAGCAGGACTAACTTACCAAACTAAGGCAAACTAAGCAGGAACTTGCTGAGATTTTTTTATGAAGCTATTCAAAGAGGCATTTCTAAATCTATCTGAAAAATACAAGTTGACCAAAGAAGTGATTCAAGTTTTCACATTTTTAGATAGAAATCTTAATTTTCACCAAACTGCCATTCAGTTTTATTTTATTGCAAATACTTTTGCACCCAAGTTGAGTTAGGACAGAGGGGATCATTGCTGCAAAATAACTAAGATAAAATACAACGCATCATCAGGACACAGCTTCATCTCTTGTTTAGGTTATATGCCAAGGAAGGACTGCAAATGTGTGAAAGGTTATAAAATTACAATTAGCTTCTGACACTACTGCAACTCCTATTTATTTATTTTCTCTTTTGCATAAAAATTCTTTCTTGAGCACCAAATCCTTTTCTGTACCTTGGACACAGACGTAGGAAATCAGTGTCCAACCTGTTAAGATGGCAGTGAAGGCCAACCTTTGCCTAATGAGTTCCACTATACTTCCCTATACTCTGCAGCAATATTCTCATCAATCATGTTCTCACCCTATCCCTGAAAAAAGTCAGGAGAAAATTTATTGAAGATGAAAACAATATGAATTCTGAAAATCCCAAGAGCAGATTACAGGGCCTTCAGGGCCTCTATCTGGCCTGCAGGTTCAAATACTAGAGTTCTGAATCATTAAAAGGAAGTGAGCCATACAGTGCAAATCCAGGAAAATGTGAGGAATGAATTTCTCCATTATCCTCAGGCACTGACTCTTTCTACAATTTTACATATGCTGCTTGTTATGATGATATTGATTATTAAGTCAACAGAAGCTATCACAAGGGACTGCAGATCTTTTTATTACTGATCTGTAATATTAAAATGTCATTACTGAGTCACCAACTTCTGCCCCGCTGTAATATTATTCTCAGATGATTGCCTGCCTGAGTTGAAATTTGAAACTGTCACCCACAGACTTGTAGACTTGTAATTCAACTTCACTTATAAGGAAAGTGAAATTAAATATTCATCCCTGGACTGCATTTCAGGTTCAAACTGACTGAAGCTCCTCAAGGCAAAATGTACTTAAGTCACAGCAAATTTTTTTCAGTTTAAAAAATTCAGGATGTCTATTTATCAGGGCTGGACAGTCAAATCATCATTTATCTGGAACCTCAGCATTTGGATTATTTTTTTCCCCGTTTTGCAGTATGTTTTTTTATTAATATCACCATTATTACTTTGGCTGGGTTAACTCCTTCTTCTGTGCAGAATATATTTAGCAGACAGAACTTCCAGATTGATTCTCTTCATGTATCAATATTCAGATAAATGAACAATAAAAATCATGGCAGAGTTTAAGTCTAGTCCATGGAAATCCACTCACTGTTACAGTTTCATGCATAGCTCCCAAAGAAGAAAACAGTAATTTATTTAGTATTTTCGTGTTTCATTTTAACTATCATTGATCTAATGTGGGAAATCTAGTATATAGAATCTCAGAAATCTAAATGACTCTTATGTACAAGAGCTTTTCCCCTTCAAATTCATTACAACAGGAGTTTGTTCATTCTGTGTAAGACAACTTTGTGGTATATGTTAAAGACCATTCTGCTCATATTTTATGGGTTTCCTCCTTGCTTTATCACAGACTAAGGTGCAAAAGTGGCAGGATATAAAATAATTGCCAGTAGAAAGACAATAAAAGAAGAAACATATTTCTGAAAGACTTGTGAAATAAATGAGGCACAATAAACGCTCTAGCTCCTACAAGATTTAAATGAGGCTGGTTATAACCACTGGTTATAATGAAGAGCTGTTGTCTCTAGTAAACACTGGTCCCTTTGTCCCTAGAATAAAATCCAACTTTGAAAAAAAAAGAAAAAAAAAAAAAAAAAGACAAAATGGTTCAAGAACAAATCAGTCAATAACCTAATTCAAGTGCAGATTCAAGCCCATGGTTTGGACTTTTCTTCTAATATTACAATGGGCGGTTAGTTTCTCCTATTTGGTCAAAAAGACTTCAAAACCACTGAAAACCTTTTGGTCAGAGTATCTTGTATAAAGCGATATTGCTTCTATTTGATTTTAAAAAGTCAGTATTACTGCGTAATATTCATTATGCAGATAGAATTTTAAGCAAGATACTTAAGCAAGAATTTAAAGCAAGAGAGCATAACCACCAAGAGTTTATTTATATACATAAGAGTCTCCTTCTAAAGAAAATGTCCAGCTTGTATGAAATTCGAGATCTCTTCTACCTTTAAATTGTACTGTATGTGCAAGCTCTACTTTTGCTAAGATACTAAAATGATAGCTTATTGCTCAAATCTATGACATTCATGCCTATCTGCCTTGTGCATTCACAGTGTTTCTCTCCCTAGGTTTCTCTTCCACATGAAAGGCTGGGTTTTGGTCTAATGCATATAGAGTATGGTGAAGGAAAATTGCTTCTAGATTAAACTTGGCTTCTCCCTAAGCAGGTGTCAGGATCAAATTAGGAAAGGACAGACTCAAGGTTCTAATTGCAGAAAACACACATCTTATCTCTGTGGGTTTTGTTTGTTTGTTTGTTTTTTGATGAACAGCACAGTTAGTTAGAAATATTTAATTATTATTTAATTATGTATACCAGAAGTATATACAAAACTTCTAATCTTCCAAGGAAAAATCCTGTGAAAGACTCAATAATCAGTGCTAAAAATGTGGTGAATGCCGTTCCAAAACTTACCAGTCATTAATGCTAACCTTTTTCTTCACTAATTTATATTCACATCAATTACAAATAAACCGTTTCTGGTTCCTTTAGGATTAAAAAAAAAAAAAAAAAAAAAAAAAAAAACGAAAATACTTTAATATATACAAGTATCAGAGAATGGGATCGAATTTTTACCTCCCGGCACCGTGATTTTATCCATGAGTAATAACTGAAGTTGATATGTCCTTATAATATTAATGCATTCTCTCAAATTGTAGGCGTACCTGAAATCCCAACAGATTATTCATCCCTAAAGTCAAAATAAAAGTAACACCATCCAGCTAGTAAATGCTCACTTCACCTGCCAGAAAAATTAACTCTCATTCTGGACTTAAACTTAAATCATCTAAAGACTTGATAGAAAGATTCTTTGTTTATATTTCATTACTTTCTACTTCCATTTACTTGGATCAGAAAGATTCAACATATGCTCATGCAACAAGAAAGGAAAAAAAGTGTTTGAAGAGAATTAGAATTTCATAAAGCATAATGTCATTTATCATTTCTGAATTACATATGTAAATTGTGTCTCACAAGAGGTTCATTTTCTTGGATTTACTGGATGTTTTCTCTTCCAAAGCAGAATCACAGAATGGTTGAGAGTGGAAGGTAACTTTTCTGAATATCCCCGAAGAAGACTCCACAGCGTCTCTGGGCAACCTGCTCCAGTGCTCTGTCACCCTCACACTCAATACGTCTCAAAAAGTCAATAAGTCTCTTTGTTTGAACACTCATGTTCAGAAAAAACTTCCTGTGTTTTGGTTTGTTCAAAATTAATTTCCTAGAACATGCGGATTCCCTGATTTCTAAGATATGTTACTGCAGTTTTATTGGAGCAAACTGAAATAATAATGACAATTTGGAACATAACAATGTATTCATCTTGCTTAAATTTAGCACTCTAAAAGATGCATTTCTAAGTCTGAAGTAGTCACTATCTTTTACGATCAATGCTGAGAAAGAGAGAACAATATATAGGTATATTTTTATTAACAGTTTAATGCTAATTAATAAAAATCAGTTAAAAAAACAGATACATGTTAGAAGAATGATTCATTTCATTAGTCTTATGATCTAAATGGTTTCTGATGCTCTTATGAAGTATTAAGAACATAGTTTCAGTTCTTTAAAGTTCACTAACTTCTCACAAATGCCTTAGCACAGCTATTTCCTATTATGTTCAACACTACAATTACACATGCTATTTAGACTTTATACTAAAAAGGGACAGTTGCACAGAGTCATTTAGGCAATAGTCTAACTATTATCCATGACATTCAAAGCAGCAGCTTTCATATGCTGTTTTGAGAAATTTTAAAGCTCTCAAATGTAAAGAAGTTTGCATATACTAAAAATAAATTCACTAAATCCTTGTATTCATATTGAAATTTATTAAAATGCAACTTAAACTATATGCACTTATACAGTATAGAATGCAAATGCTGTCTATATCATTTTCCCAGAAATAAAGTAGCTCAGATTGTGATTTATTAGGTTTCAGTTTCCAGTATGAAGCTATTATAGCCCAGCACATATCAATAACAGGAAAATTAGTGGTTAAATGTCTAAATCCTACTGCATCTAATATTAAGGCATACACATAAACAGGCATAAGTAAAGCCATAAAAATACTTAGAGTCCTCTCTTTATAAGGACCTTTTTTCCATTTGTCATTTCTCAACATCTCCCTCACCTTTTTTCATTTTTATGTGGCACCTTAACTTTATTGGTACTAACAGAGGTTACACAGAGCTCAGACACAGGATCAAACAACTGATGTTTAATAAACACCAGTGAATCAACTCACCTGTGTAATCAGTAACCATCTGCATGCTTTTAGCTCCCAGGAAATGCAGGTAAATCCATAAATTTAAAGTTCATGGTCAATTACTACAGAACAGCTGATGCATGATAACTTGCTACAGCTGTTGAAGTTTAATTCTGCATCTAGCCTAAATGTTGCCATTATTCATTTCCAATGCATTTTACAGTAAAATGGATTTCTTTTACTATAAATAGATGAGGATGAAAATTCCAATCTAAAGTTCTTTGCCCCAGCTGCTATGTTTAGCAAGACGTGCCATGTGAATCTGACCTGGTAAACTTAGTTATCACAATACAAAGAAATATTAATCATATTTTGACCTCTGGTAGGTGAGTCAGTATATGATCTTTACTTTATTTTATTGTATCTCTCCATAATTAAACTGTGCACAAGAATTGTTTAATAGCGAAGAGGACTCAATACTGTTATAGCTAAGACTATAGCACATGTTCCTCAACTTACAGTTAATAATCTCATTTATTAAATGTATGTTAATCATTTTGTCCTCTTAGCTCTCTAAACAAAATAACCTTCTCCCTTCCTAGTCTAAATTTGGCACAAGCCAAAACTATAACATTTTTTAAAGAGAGACAAATGTTACTCCGGCAATTTAGAATTTTAAAATGAAAGACAAATTACTCTGTCATTTATCTGGACATTGACAATGGGATGGGTGAACTGCCCAAGAAATTCAAGCTACATCTAAATGTAGGACATATTTTGTTTTCAGCTCAGTTCAGACATGTGAGTATCTGAAATGCCAATGATGTCATTTTGTAACCTCGACTGATAAAAAAAAAGATACGGACAATATTGTCAATCTGCCAACGTAAGTAAATACAACTACTATACTATCTTTTATTTCTGTTTTTGTATTTTGCATTTTCTTGATGTGATTTTTGAGAGAGGATTCCATGTATAAAATAAAATATTCCCTTTTCAAAATTATCTCTAAATCTTTGTTTAAAATTTAAACTTTAAATATATTGCACAGTAATTAAAAAGTTATTTTTAATCTGTAGCTGTTTTACCTTCAATGATAGCTGCTTCTGTATCTTGATGTCTGTTCTCCAGTAAAATTCCAGTGCCCTTGCTCTTTGCTTTCGACAAAAAAATGAAGCCTATAAACTCCAGGCATATCAATCAAAAGCAAGAGACTCAGCACTAAGTCTAATAATGAAAACCATGATTTCATAAATCATCCTCCACAGGTTAGGGTCATCTTTTAAAAATTTCTTATCAGGTGCAGCTCAAGATTTTTCAGACTCTCATTCTTCTTTCTTTAATGAAAACAATAGAATGGATGTCAGCATAAAAATGAAATGGCCCTCTTTAGCTTAAAAATATCCTGCAAATGAAAAGATTATGCTTTGGTTTGCCCTTGAAATTGTAGAAGTCAGGATCCTTCCCTCAAAGTTCAAATAAAAACTTCCTCTCACAGCTCAATAATGAATGCAAGTTTCTAATCCTAAGTGGACTTAATTTAATAAACTGTAGATTTAATTTAGAGGATTTGGTGCTCCAAATGACTTTTCTACCTGCAGTCTCTGTCCACTGTATAACAAGTTGTAACTGTTAATGTAGCCTTTATTACTGCAAGTCCTTCAGCAAATCAGGAATCCACTATTAATACAATTAAACACTTTAAATCAACAAGTTACAATACTTTTATTTTTTACAAGTTATTGTAATTTGGAAAAAAATAGCAAAAAACAAATTATTCGTTCTTTCTTTCAAGACTAAAATATCAAAAGAGATGGGAATGGCTTACATTTTACACTAATGAAAAGCAGATAGTAAAACCTTAAAGCTCTGCTCCTGATTTCCTACTGCATTGCTGTAGTTTTATGCTGACATAGTCTGAAGACATCACAGTGACTTGCAAAATTCCATTTTGCAATTTTTGCAAGAATCTGATCTATTCCTCATGAAGTAATTCATTCTCTCCTAGTAGAAAAAAAAAAAAAAAACACAAAACCGCAACGGCATGAGGACAGATGCACCCCCCAAAAACCCACCTTCATAATTTTCTATTTGTAGAACTGAATAAGAAATATTAATCAAATAACAATCAATCAAAGAAGCAATGCAAAACAGTAGAAATATCTTGGTTAGTTGTATCTGTAAAAATCTGTAAAAATGTCTTGCTATTGATTCACTAATATTAGAAAAGTTTTTATGTTTATAGGGTAAAGAATCATGATCATTTGTTCACTGTTTGGATGTATCTGCATGTCTGGGCAAGATGTATCTTTAAAAGTAGACTGAGAAACTATTCATATGGCAAGACTGCAAGAATAGATTCAATCTAATCAGAGCTTGCCTCTTAAAATCACGTGCAAGGGAAAGGGAAACACACTGCCGGCCTCAGGGACCTCACTTTTAGACAGAAATACTCATTGATTCAATGGGAACTGCAAAAGGTTTGGATGCACCTTGCTGGTTGCAGAATTCATCATCTTATGAACACCAGATACCACACGCTAAAATAATTTTACAGCTGCATAAAATATATTTAACACAAAACTCAGGTTCACAGACAAGAAATTACAATGTTCTCAGAGGTCCCAAACAGGCCATTGCAGGTCTGGCTTAGATGTGTCACCTGGCCCAGTGAACCTCTGTAGCAGTTTTGGCTCCTTCAACCCTACAGCTAGGGATTTAGGCTACCCAACAACCCTCACATTAGCACAGCTTCGCTGCCAGCATGTGTGAAATCCAAATTTGAACTGCTGAAATGCTATACAGCAGTAACCCTTCTAAAGTCTGTGTAGAAGTCTGCTGGATGGATGCTGTTATCAGCATTATATGGGAAAATGTTTATTTTATTTTTATTTTATTTTTCCTGTATGTGCTGACTAGCCTCATAACTTACATGTCAAAAAGAATAGTAGCAGCTATGTCAAGACACCTTAGTTGTTCTAAGGAATTAATGAGCAGGTGGATATACTCCAAATATCTGATACACTAAGACAGAAAATGGTGCTAGGTATACCGGGAGAAGCAACTGTGCAGCCATGACTCTTTGGATCTTTGTGAATATTTTACACCTAAACTCCCCCTTTGCTTTGATAAATTTAGATTCTCTAATACATGATGCTTCTTTAGGAACAATTTCAAAAACATCCCCTGGAAGTGGCATTTTGTTCTCCCTCTTTATGGATTTTCCTAGCTCATGTTTCATTTTAAGATAGAATCCTTTAGACTCAGCTTGTTAAGTCGTAATTAAGCTGTCATCATGACTGGAGTTCCCTTACTATGTTTATGACACCCAGATGAGAGCATTAACCTCGATCAGCTATGAATATCCTGCAGATTTAGTGGCAGAATTTCTCTAATGTCAAAATTCAGAAAGACAGAGCTCCTACTGATACAGCTGATATCTATAGCCTGCTACTACACCACATCAAATATTTTGTTTAGGATATTCAAACCTCTGACACTGAACGATACCTTTTGAAGATCTTTTGATGTCTTCTGAAGATTTCACAGGTATGAATCAGGCTATAGAGAAATAATGAGTAAAGACCTTCCCTTTGTGCAAGTTTGGAAATTACAGGTATACCTGTGACACTCTATATGTAACGTTTAGTAGTATTCTAGTAAATTAAGCCAGATATAAAATCCTTTATGTAAAATAATATAAAGATGTAAAGTAATTTCTTATTTCAGGCACTATTACAGCTCTCATTTTAACACACAACAGGGTACATGATGGAACAAATTTTAAAAATCTTTTTTACCTTCAAAGAAAAAAAAAAGTATTTATGAACTGATAGAGGTGAAATTGCATTAGTATTTGCAATGGTTGTACATTATACTAAAAGACTACTCTTGCATTAATTAGATGCTTTTAAATCCAATTGACTTAAGGAAGAATGAGCTTTTATCTATCAAATAAACCATATGTGTATGCTTGTATATGTATATAGAATGTATATACACATATATACACATATGTATATAGAATGTATATATACAATACATGCAAAAATTTATTGTATATACAAACTGAAATCTGTAATTTTTGGGGAGCACATTTAGTGTTAAAAAATTAATTTAATTCATTTTGAATAAGGTTTTTCAAGGGAAAGCTTTCAAAACCACACATGCTTTAAGTTTACTATGTGACTGCCCAAACCCGCATCTGAATGGTTGTTTCTCTACAGCTCTAATATTATGTATGGCAGGACTTATCTTGTACATTAGGATATAACAAAATCCTACTCTAAACATGTCCTCTGAAGTTATGTGCAGAATAATTAATCTGTAACATTGCCTGTTAAGAAATATTTTAGAACTTAATTCTGAAAAGCTTATAAGTAAGAACCAGTACACTTGACACCTGCATAAAATGGAGAGGTTTAAAATTAAAGTTTCAGGTAAAGATACAGTTCATCCCTTTCCAATGCTAACTGAAAGTGCAAACATCGTATCTCATAAGATGCCTATTTCTGTCTTGGAAGCTTCTTCATGTGCCAAAGCAAAGGTATCATGCAAACCCAGAATACCACACATAGGGAGGCAGTCACTTGGGTCCCCTCTAGCACTCCATTGCCACCACCTCATTTTTTGAAGATTTCTTCGTTAATAGAAGTATCTGATGGGTTATTTATTTGTTTATTTGTTTTAATTCTGTATTCTGTGGGACTAATATTGCTAAACTGAGAATAATATACAGTAAAACAGGATGGTATTAAAAGAAATTAACTGATCCTTTCTAAGACTGAGAAAATATTGTTTTAATATTATGAGAATTCTTTACATGTCATCTTAATGTGGCTTGAATCCCCTTGTTTTAAAAGGAATTACTGTATCAACAAAGATTACTTCTCTCTTCTTCTCATTAACCTAAGGAAACATGTAATAATTCAATTTAATTTATATCTCCCTGAAGAAGTGCAATTCAATGGATAATACATGCAGACTTTCTGTATTAATAACACCTAGCTGGAGACAGTAGAATACATATGGTACATTGTGGTTACAATTAAGTAGGAAGACCTAAGTCAGACACATTTATATCAGTAGCTTTGTACTGCTTAGGAAAGTAATGGACCCTGAGGCAAAGCTGAGGAACTTCTTTATCTACTGTGATTAAAGATACAGAAAATATCCAAAGTGGTGGCTTCAGCTGCTGTTCCACATTTTATTGCTTAAGATATTAATGAGAAAACAAAAACACTGCCTGTGCCATTTTGTTAATAACCAGAGGCCATATTTCATTTGGCATTTCTTCAAAATTAGTCTACACTGATATTGTTAAATTCATATTTTAGAAATGTCCCTCAGCTTACCCATATACTAAGTTAGTATAATAGCATTACCCGTGTGTCAGGTTTTTTATCATATCTGAAGAAGAACTGAAGAGGTAAATTTTAAAAAATATTTTATTCATTATTGTGATTATTTCTAAAATCATATTTTTCATATTTTTATTCATAAATATTTGGACATCAATGAGAGTATAATAAAAGAATAAAAAATGTTATTTAAATTAAAATGTTATTTCTGCATATTGCTTTGGGAATAAAATGCTACTTTCCTGTATTTTATATTTCGGTGTTTCTACAAATAATCATGTTGAGTATGTCAAGCACACACGGTCCACAGAGAAGGATGCACACTCTTCCCCATAATCGTTACACTGAAAGGGTATTACCCTAAAACTGCTGGATACTGCTCCATAGAGAAACAGAGAGTTTGTTAACACTTAGAACCATCCTTTGAAGCTAGGTGGGTGGAAAAATGAAATATCGTGTCTTAGCAGCAATACATGGAAAGAACAAGTATCATTGGCCTAAGCCATCGTATGTCAAAGTAAGGTCTGAATCTAAACAGCAAGAGGATGAGGATGATACAACAAATTGACAAACTGGTTTTATCTGAGGGTGGGAGCAGTTATGAGGGTAACTCTAAAGAGTATCTTCTTGGTCCGTGAGATTCAGTGGGAAAAAAGGAAATGAGAGAAAACTGTGCGTGCAGTTTAGAATATCAGACTTTTTCTAGATATCCTTTTTTTCTCTTGTTTCTCTTGTGTCTGGGAGGTTGCTTTTTATGTCTGATCCATAAAAGAAACTAAGATTAAAAATAATTCATGCTCTAGTTTTAAATGAGTCTTTGCACATATTTAACTAAAGCATGGGGCCATAACTGCAGACTGGAATAAGTCACAGGATGAGGCATCATGTGTAATTTCTTAATGCTCATAGCATAAATTATTTGGAAAACAATATTGTATTAGGTACACCATACAGTGTAATGCAGTTTTTTAACACCCAACACATGATCCTTAGGGTCACCCAATTATTATCATTATTACCATTATATCTCTGGGCTGCTAAAGTTATAGTTCTTTAAAATAAATCCTTAATATATTTTCATACGTATTTGTAATATCTGCAAACCTGCCTGCACACATTTATTCTCATATTCATGGGGAAGAGCACAAAACATTAATGCTTTGGCCATAGTATGGAGCTGCAGGAGAAAGGGATCTGGCTGCCTGCTAGCAACAATTTAAAAAGAAAACCAAACATATCAATACTTATTTTTATGGATCAGTGCAAGCCATTTAGATTAGAAGAACTAATTGAGAAGTGTCTAAATATGATGTGAGCAGAAATAAATCTAGAAGATAAGGGGAGAGAATCAGAAATAAAACTGAGATTGATATGATACGTGATAAGAGGAGCATCTCCAGCAGGTCAAGGGAGGTGATCCTGCTCCTCTACTCAGCCCTGGTGAGGCCACATCTGGAGTGCTGTTTCCAGTTCTGGGCCCCACAGTACAAGAGGGATGTGGAGCTGCTGGAGAGAGTCCAGCGAAGGGCTACAAGGATGATCAGGGGCCTGGAACATCTGCCCTATGAGGAGAGGCTGAGGGAGCTGGACCTGTTCAGCCTGGAGAA